>PVHP010015004.1:0-38104 GCA_004024765.1 Zapus hudsonius
GGTGGAGGAGCAGGAGGAGGAGGGGGAGGAGGTGGTGGTGGAGGAGGAGGAGCAGCCGGAGGAGGCGGCGGCGGCGGCGGCGGAGCTCTGCGCTGCGCTGACGCAGGGCGCAGGGGGCAGGGCGCGTACGGCACCAGCCCCGCGGCGGAGCGGGAGGAGGACGGGCAGGGCGGCCGCCTGCGGAGCGAGTCCCCGCCGCTTGCTCGCTCTTTGCTCGCTCGCTCGCTGGATCGCTCGTCCCCGCATGGCCGCAGCACCGCGCTGAGCTGAACGCCCCGTCGCCGCCCCGAGCCTCCGGCATGTGGGGCGCCGCGGACGAGAGCTCCGTGCGGGTGGCCGTCAGGTGAGCTGGGCTGCGGGTGGGCTGAGGACCCTGAGGCTGGGATCTGGGCGGGGAGCGGGAGCCGCGGCTCCGGGCTTGGGGACCCCGCGGTCGCCTCGGCTTCGGTGCGGGTGCGCTCCCGTCGCGCCCCGGCCCCCCGCGAACCCCGGCCCTCAGCGCCCCGGTCCCCCGCCTCCGCGCCCCGCGCTCCCCGAATCCCGGGCCCCGGATCCCAGCGCCTCGGTCCCCCGCCTCCGCGCCCCCCGAACCCCGGGCCCCGTATCCCAGCGCCCCGGTCCCGCGCCCCCTCGCCCCCGCGCCCCTGGGTACCGGACCCCTGCGTTCCCGCCGCACCCCGGCCCCCAGCACACCCTGAACCCCGGGCCCCGGATCCGGCCTCCAGCGCACCCCAACCCGGGCCCCGGCCCCCAGCGCACCCCGAACCCCGGGCCCTGGGCCCCCCTCCCCCGTGCCCCCACCGCGCCCTGGCCTTGGGTCCAGACAAAGCAGCGGGCTGACAGCACTGGCCGTCCTGCCTGGGCCTGTGCGGGGCTGGCCTGCGGGTGGTGGGTACCCGCGTAGTGTGCCAGGTAAAATCCACCTGTGCAGAAGCCTGGGGAAGGCACTGGTAGCCGCTGGGTGTGCATCCCCAGGGCCAGCACCCGGGTGCAGTGTAACAGTCCCCATCATTCAAGCCTGGCAGCCAGTGAAATGCTAGATATATCCGAATTCTACTCTGGCTCAACCCGGAGACCCGAATACCCAGGGCAGTGTAGACTGGATGCATTTCCTGAAGGAAGAGCTGACAGTTGCCCATGGAAAAGTGCAGCATCATCACACCGCTTAAAACATTAATGAAGCATTCATCCGAGTGCGTGGCTCCCACAGCCAGGAGACTCCTCAGAGTTCATTTCTCTCTGGTTGTGTTTAAGGCCTGTGAGAAATCTCCCATTCTGTGATCTTTCTTGAAAATAATTATATAACATCATGTAAACCTTTCTATAGTTATTTTGTGACGCCCCTTTTGTGGCAATTCTTGATTACATGCAGATATGGCAATTTTATATACCTTATGTCTTTAATCAGCTTAAAGAACAGAAAGAATTTGAAAGACTTTTTGATTCTTTTAGTTTACAGATAAGGAAATTACTACCCAATGAGGTGACAGGTTTATGACTCTTTAGAATTTCCTGTTATAAGACGTGGAAATTTTAATTCCACTGTTTTTCCTATTATTACTTTTTATTTTTTGCCTTTGCGAATTGATGACTGTACACGGACAGGGAAGGACAAGAGAAGATGCATTTTGTTAGGGGATCTGATTGTGAATGGTGAATACAAAAACATCAAATGTTAATTGACAGAAAATTTTCTTGTGAGAAAAACCATTTTTAGAGATTTTTATGGGTGAATATTTTCGAGTACTATGACAGTTTGATCATTCTTTTAAATTACTTTCAATGAAGGCAAACAGAGTCATGGATGCCCCTAAAGTGATTGCGAGCAGTGGATAACTTCGATTTGATTTTCAAATGCATGTTGGCACTTTTCAGGTGAATGAGTGTGCGGGTCTGATTTTTGGAAAAGGGGCTTGCTTTTTTTTTTCTCTGATCTTCAACTTCCTGGGTCTTCCTGTCTCAGGCCTCTGAGTGCTGGGGTTATAGGTATGAACCTTCATGCTCTACTATAGAAACTTTATTAAAACTTAGTTTCTCACATTGTGAAGATTAGTTTTAGTGAAATTGGAAACTTTTCACTAAATATATTCTCTGGTCTGAACACTTTAAATTTCTTTTGCTCAATATATTAATATACCATTTTGATATTTATCATGTTTAGTCATAGTATCCATTTATAACAAATATTTATTGCACATTTGCCCTGTATGTGTTAGCCAGATCTGAACTAACATTAGTAATAAATGTGGTACATATGCCACGTCAAAGAGCAAGACTGTCCATTGAGATGTTTTATGTTATGTTAAAATCTTATTCTCCCACAACAATCTGTGACTAATGTTCTATTATGTGTGACCATCTTCCTGATGGGGAACAGGGACATGAAGTAAACTGCCCAAAGTTAAACTGGTAGCAAATGACATATTCAGGGTTCTAACCCAGACAGTTTGACTTTATAGGCCAAGTTCTTAACTGTGAACCCTGTGTGGGTGAGACGACCTAAGTTCTTAACTGTGAATTCTGTGTAGGTGACACATAGGAACATGCTTTGTAAACTACCTCTTCCTGAAACTGTCTAGTTCAATTATGAATGAATTGCTTTGGCAGATTATTCATATCTTAACATTGTTAGAAAAGATAGAGCTCAGGAAAGGACCTGAAGGTAAATCAACTAAAACATTTCTGCAGATGACTAAATTATTTCCTCATCATCTTTCTTTTCTTCTCTAGTCCTGGCCTCTAGGTTGAGGCAAGCTTTAGCAGCAGGGTAAATAAATTAACACAAGTGATATATCAATACACAAAATTAACAGAGGTGTTTGACCTGTCTATCCCTCCAATTAATAATAGAAGAACAGGTAATAGAGAGCTGGCTCTATTTGTAGAAAGACACAAAGCATTCTCAAGGTGCTGGTATTATATTAGATACAGAGCTTACTTGGCATATTAAAGATGGTGACTAGATTCGTATAGATTTCTCAAAATAAGTGCTGGAGACATGTAAGGCTTTGGGGAAATGATGTTAAACATTTTTATTCAATTTCTCAAGATACACTTTGGCAAAGTCTAATTGAAGTGTCTTCAGGTTATCTTTCATTGAGGTAAATATGGGTTTGCCAGACAGCTTTACTGTCCAGCCCCTTATGGCTAATGAACAACTGACATACCATTAGTACTACCTAGGAGCTACATGTTTTGTTCAATTCAAATTTAAAAGTTGTCCTTATCTATTTTCCAGGAACTTCTAAGCATGCTTGGGACATCTTTAATTTTGTGGATCTACTTTTTCTACTGTAAAATTCATGAAATAAATGAAAATGCCGATAAAGTATTTCTGATGAAAATTTTGTGTCAGAATTGACATGTGCTGTCAGTGTAATATATACATTGGATTTCAAAAAGTCTGAAAAATGAAAGGAATATTGCTTTTATATTGAAATAATATTTTGATGTCATTGAATAGAATGGATATTAAAATTCATCTTTTTTTCTATTTAAAAGTGTGGCCAGTAGAAGCTATAAAAGTGCTCACATGGTTTACATTCTGTGTTTACTGTCAAGAGTTGCTCTGTAATTTAAATGTAAGGAAGAAGTTATAAAAGAACCATAGACAGGCTGTACCCTTAGACAAAGCAAATACCAAATATTGGGCCTCTGTTTTCAGAGTGGTTATATACACAAATGAACATGCACACCCACATGAACATACATGTGACATGATTTAATGGTGTTTATATTTTTACTTTAAGGTACATAGGTACTTTTTATAAGGTACTTATAAAAGTATTGATTATTTGCTTTATATGACACTTGATTTATTTCTTAGAAATGTGGTTGAGGTAGATGCCATTTACAAAAAGACAGCAGTGAAGGGTAATGTCCATGCTATCCAAATTAAGTATACTGAATTGAACTAATCTGTTAATTGAAGATTGTAAAAGCAGTTAACATTTTGAATTCTACATCTAAGGCATTATGAGATGATGTGTCCTTTTCTCTTTCCTTCTTTCTGAATGTTGGCACAAGTTTGTTATCAGTTTCCTTTTCAAGAACTTCAGCTTATAAAGCATGGTACGGGCTGAGTAACAATGGAGATACTGAATGTATCATTGTGCTTCATATCATTGGCTTTGGCAGGGCGTATCCTTGGCAGTGAGTTTGGATTAGTGTGCCATATGGGCGCATTTGTGTCTCAATTTGTTGTGTTTTCACCTTACTGAAGCACTTTTCTAATGTGGTGTTATTGTTCAGCAGACCTAATGGCTGAGTGGACAGACAGAAGGTCAGTTGTGTGTCACTGGTAGTGAGTTACAATGTGACCTCCCTCTACTCTGTCCCTGCTTCCTCTATGCTAAGGTGGCAACTTTAAGCACTTTCTGTGTACCATCTGTTAAATGTGACTTTTATTGTTATTGGTACCACTGGTGCCTCTGTATTAACAGAAAGAAACTATTGTATCACTGCAAATGTGTCTTTTCCAGTAATGGACTTAAACATTGTGTTTACTGAAGAAGAACCATTTAAGCTGTTACCTCGTTATCCTTCTGGTTATAATTCAAATGAGTAATATTTTACTTAACCTCCTGGTTAAAATCTAGGAAGTACTAGCCGGGCGTGGTGGCACATGCCTTTAATCCCAGCACTCGGGAGGCAGAGGTAGGAGGATTGCCGTGAGTTCGAGGCCAGCCTGAGACTACATAGTGAATTCCAGGTCAGCCTGGACTAGAGCGAGACCCTACCTTGAAGCCCCCCCCCAAAAAAAAAAATCTAGGAAGTACTTTGGATGGATAGTGTCTTTATTATAGGAGAATATGAATCTGAAAACCTTGGCGACCTCTTTAGGGTCATTGGGTTTGGAACTCATGTCGTTGATGTTCCAGCATCTTTCCAGGTGTTCTAGAACAGTTCACTGATTTCAATGTAATGAAGGTCTTTTTTAGCTGAAACACAAAGTACTTATTTGAAGTAAGCTTTTTGAATCATTTTAATGTTTAGAAACATAGGTTAGTAAGGATTCTAGGTAATGTGATTATTTGGTGTCTGATCATTTGCCTACTCTTTCTTTCATGTAATCAATATTTACTCAGTTTTTACTCTGAGCTGAACACTTGTCTACCAGTGCACATAATACACATAGCTGTTGCTTTCATAGAGCTTAGGCCTAGAAGTGTGTGACTTTTAAATGTACAAAGTGTGTTGGAAAGAGTACAACATAACCAACACAAACTAAAACAGAAAGAGAATTGTCATGGAGTTTTTTTTAATGCATCTTTTAAAATAGCATTTTAAAAGTTCATATGTTTAAAAAAACAAGTGTTTTTTAAAAGGGTGTGTTCTGGTTCAAAATGTACTTCATAGAAAAATTAAACACTTGGAGGACAATCCTTATTTCATCTCATATCCTACTTAATGACACATGTATGCCTTGAATGTCTTTGTTTTAGGGTCAGACAATAATAGAGATGAGGGAGAAGAGACCAAAGAGCAGGTGGTATGAGTCAAAAGTCAAGAACATTATTTTATTTTCAAAACATACATTGATTCTCTTTCTTCAAAGGTGGTTTAGTAGGTTTAAAGATTAGGCCGCCAGTGTATTATTTGGAATGGCATTTCATGTTTCATGTTTAATTATGACTGCCATCTGAGTTCATTGCCATCGTACCTGCTAATTGGTTCATATTTTGATGCATAATTATGGGATACTGAATGGTGCACCTGAAATTCCAGTTTAGTGAAGCCATGAAAGCAGAAATTATCTCGGCAGTTAATATTAATCTGCCCAGTCTTCCAATTCTCATTATTTTCTCCAAAAAAAAAAAGTTGATTTGGCATGTTCATGATTATGGATGTCCTTCCCTAACACATTACAACACATTTGGGAGACTGCGACCTGGAACCAGTTATTTCCTGTTAAAATCATTCATGAGGTCAGGATCATAAACATGCAAATGAAAATGCTTGGCAGATAAACTCTGGCATCCATATAGGATGTACCCCTGGAATCATTTGATTCATATATAGTAAATTTGATTGTTACTCTTTTAAATGGTTCCCTCTGGGCAGGGGATCTATGAATTCTTTTATCTTGGTTTCTTAGTAGATTAACTGTAATGAGCTTCCTATGCATCCATCTCCCCCCATGCAAATGGAAGACAAGTTAAAGGGACAGTTGTCACATCCCTCTGATTATTATGAAGTCTTTCTGAATACTTTAGAATTATATTTGAGGCTCCTTTCACATGTAAATATTATTAAATTTTATTAAACATAATTTTAATAGTCCCTAGAAATTTTGGCAAAATAGATTTTAAAACTTCAAAGCACCTAGCTGGTCAAAACACACATAGAATATTAAATGTCTGAATGACAACCCCAGGGTCAGTCTCCCAGGGTGACTGTTCATCTCCATGTACTTCAGTACGAGTAAAGCACCAAGAAAAATGTTGAAATGTGGTTATAGAAAGACCAGGATTATGAGCTCAGACAGAAGCTAAAAAAAAAAAAATCTAGGACAGGTCAAAGTTATTCCTCATTCTTGGACTGGACATTGTTCTCAACTTCTGAAAGCAGTGTCTATCACCAGACACAACAATATCCTATATCTATGACTATGATAAAGGATTTATATTTGTTTTAGAGTAGGCAGTCACATTTCTTTTTGACACAACTACAATGTCAGGAGTTGTAACGAGCTTTTTCTTTCAGAATCAGGTCCAAGTGGCTTTAGAGAGAATTAAGCCAAAGTTAATTAATTATTTTGTGTGGTATGTTGATCACATGCTATACCAATGAGTTATAGGACATTAGTATTTGTTCTAATCTTATTTATTTTTTGGTCACAATTCATTTATTTTTTAAAAAATGATGTATTCTACTGTGTACTGATAATGCTACTGAAGTATTAGGACTAAAAGTATAAAAACTATTGAAGGGCTGGAGAGATGGCTCAGAGGTTAAGGCGCTCACCTGCAAAACCTAATGACCTGAGTTCCCCAGTGCCCATGTAAAGCCAAATGCACAAAGTGGGACATGCATCTAGAGTTTGTTTGCAGTTGCTGGAGGCCCTAGTGCGCCCATTTTCTCTCTCTCTCTCTCTCTCTCTCTCTCTCTCTCTCTCTCTCTCTCGCTCTCGCTCTCTCGCTCTCTCTCTGCCTCCCTCCCTCCCTCTCTCCCTCTCTCCCTCTCCTCTCTCCTGCTTGCAAATAAATAAATACAAATCTTTTTTAAAAAAGAATTTGAAAATTTAAGAGCTATTGAATGAGTGCTGGATGGTCAGACAACTGTTTCAGTCTGGACTCATCCTTGCTAACTCTCAGCCATGGCCAGGTAGTTTTTCACTTACCTCAGTGGCTTCTGGAAAGAATCAGAAAGAGATGACTATGTAAAAGCACTTGGAAAAAGTTTTTGGCATAGATGTAAGCAATACTATTAGAGATGAATTTGACCTAACCAGCTATGAACATCTTGGTTACATTTCAAACTGGTGATGTGCATCCCATAACTTGAATTTTAAAAGTGCTTTAAAAGCATAGTATCTGGTTTTGACTGCCCGTTATTCCCTATGAATACCACTATGAATGATACAGCAATGTAGGTTAATGCTTGCAAACACAGTGCCTGCTTTCCCAGCTTTCATATTGCCTTTCGTATGTAAACCACATGTCATTCGGCTCTGTGGTACCAGATTCTCCTATTATAGTTTGTAGAATCCACCATTCCCAGACAGGTTTTCCACTGATAATGGCTTTTAGTGTCTTTGTGAAGTTACTTCGATATTAATAATTAGTTTTGAGTTATATTCTTTTTACCAGTTGCCTCCCCTCATATAAGAGGATAGGGCTTTAGATAATAAAAATGTGAATATGCTTTCTGAATTGACTTGTCCCTAATGACAATGATGATGATTTTTGTTTTTGAGGTAGGGTCTCACTGTAGTCCAGGCTGACCTGTAACTCACTCTATAGTCCCAGACTGGCCTCAGACTCACAGTGATCCTAACTCTGCTTCCCAAGTGATGGGATTAAAAGTGTGTGCCACCATACTTGGCTTTGTACCTGATTGTTGAAACTTGCTAATTAATGCCTTCCCTGTGTATCCAGCTTTGGCAACAAGTCACTAAAGTGTGGAGTGAACCTAGGAGTACTGTAAAGGGCAAACTATTTGGATCAGAAGTAATAGTGATGCACTGAAAATATATACTTCTTCTATGTTCTTTTTCTCTGGTGATTGGAGCTGAGGGGCAATGTGATCCTCATAGGGCTATGTGAAGACTTGCTGAGGGCATTTTAAAAGAAGCCCATATAGGAAGTTTGTGTTGAAGGACTGATGATCTTTAAGTCAGCTTTTAAATTTCATGTGGAAGTTATTTTTACTCATTTTTTTTTCCTGTTACTGATGTAATTATATTAGGAAAAGTCTTATGGAACGACGAGGAAAGTAGCTGGTTGCTGTTCACTGCTCTATTTAATTACAATTTGAGTTCTGGTATGTTTCTTTTCAGTCTGTTTTCATATGTGTGTCTGTTTGTGCTGTCCCCCACAGGTGTGATCAGCATGTGGACACCTGTGTATCACTTGATATTTCCACTTTAGGGTATAGCTTAAAAATTGTCCATGTACTTACAGTAAGGAAGGATAGTTTGAGTGGATGTCTTCTGTTTTATTTAAATAATTCACTATGATAAATATTAAATTCAATATAGCAAAGAATAATTTAACCAACCAGCTTTTATTATTTAATAAGGACATCAGTTTCCCTTTTCTAAGAGCCATGGTATCTCCTGCAATTGCTGATAAGTTTTGATTTGTCCTGATCAGCACTGACTCAAGGAATAATCATCCTGGGTCCCAGCATGAGGGACCGCTGTTCACCTAGAGTGTTTATGGTTGATGTTTTAGTGCTGAGAATGCTTTTCAGATAAGAAGACATTCTGATAATTTTATCTTTTTACCTATGTCCTGATCAAGACACAAGGTATTAGAGTACTATGGACATTTGCCCAAGATATTTTTCAAACCATTGATGATAAGCCAGTGCAGGCCCATCACCATTGTTTTTTTCCTTGCAAATCACTGCCTTCCTCAGGCACTGCTTTCACTATCCCTCAGTTCAGTCCAGAGCTCTTTGTTTTCAGGGCTGTTTGTCACCTCATCTGCATCTGTCTGTCCTGATACACAGTTTTTGTCCACTTCCCATTGAATTTGAGATGGCAGATCTCATTCCAGGTTACTTGGCCTGCTGTGTGGTTTTCCCTAATCCACATGTGACATTTTTGAGTGTCACTTCATGCAATTATTATGCTTTGAATCTAATTTTCCAGCTTGTCCTTAGCTTGGCAGTAGAACCAAGCTGTCCTTGGTTCTGTTTTTATTTTGTTACCTAAGCATCCATGGAGCTTCTGTTACCTTTGTTCCAGATTCGGTTCTTAGGATGGCGCTTCTTAATTTCATATTACTCTTCACATCATAATGTTTCCTTTATTATACTACATGTGCTCTGTGACTGTTGTTCTCAATATAAAGTGACTCAAGGACTTTTGATAATTTTTTTCTCTTAAATTTGAGTGTCTTTTGATACCTATTTTGTGGTGTCATTTTTTTCATTATTAGGGTGGTATTTTGTTCTGCTTAAAAACAGCACAAAGATATTATATATTGTTAGGTCCTGTGGGTAATTGTGGCCTGTAAGTACAGTTGATTTCAGTGTGATGGTAGTAAGGGCAAGATTGTAATATTGGTCCCTTGAACTTGCCAGTTTTGTACTTTTTTGGTGGTTTGTGTGAGAGAGAGGAGGAAGAGGGAGGGAGGGAGGGATGGAGAGAAAGAGACAGAGAGAGAAAGAGAGAGAGACAGAGACAGAGAGAGACTGTCATGCCACAGCACATGTGTGGCGGTGAGAGGAAAATTTTCAGGTGTTACTCATTTCCTGTGCCTCATTTGAGGCAGGGTTTCTTGCTTTCATCCACTCCATTTGCCAGGCTAGCTGGATCTTGAGTGGGTTCTTCTACCTCTGGGATTATAGATGCTCACTACAGCTTCCTTTTTTTAATGTGGGTTCTGGGGAATCTGAACTCAGGTACTCATGTTTGCATGGCAAACATTATCTTGCCAGCCCTGCACCTTCTTAATGTGACCTTTATAATGACAAGCGCTTCTGGGCAGATGCCAGGTTGATAATATGTTAACACTGATGACAATGATCTTCAACCATGCTACAGAATTTTCATTCCTTACGTCAGACAATTACAAATGAGAAATTGGATTAAATAGAGCAAAATCATACATTATGTTTGTTGTGAGAATTAAAGAAGATAATGCATTAAAATCCTTATACTTTGGCACTTTTTTTTTCAGTTACAGTCACCTGATTTTTGACAGATGCCATCATACACATTTCACTAAGTAATTAATTTTAATGGTAGTTACTATCATCATTTTTGTTACTACCACTTTTCTTTAGCAGAAGAAGAAACCTGTCAATGAGGCTTTTTCTTTATTCAGTTTTTATGAACCCTGGCTTCATAGATCACAGGTTAGATTAAAAAAACACCATACAGCATGTTTTGGATAGCCCCTTCTCTGATGTGGGGAATCTTAATTAGTCTTTAGTAAGATTTATTGACAACTGTTTATTCACATATTCTAGGGTATAAGCACACACATATACATGTGTACATGGATACTCACACATATCTATACATCCTCTCTCTAACAATTAGTTAATAACATTCCTGGTGGGGTCCACTTTGATCTGAGTGAGACAGGAAGCATCTTTGGAAATTTCCCAAAATATTTACTGAGTATTTTGAATGTAATTTAAACCTCCTTTGTTATCTGTATACATTTTTCTTATGTATCTGTCTCATCAGACCCAGTGTTATATGGGTAAGAGCATGGCCATTAGCAGCTTTCATAAGTGCCCTCACTGATTCTGTTCTAGAGCAGTATTGAGGATCAGAGGCTCCTTATTTGAATTTTTGTTTCCCCTAACTTAGTTTGAGGGTATAGATAAAATTTCTAATGGAAACAGCTCATGTTTTAGACTTCTCAGACACTTACATGCTGGAACTAGTAGTTCTAAGCTTACAATATCCTCATAGTAACCCTGTATATTAGAGGTACTGGTACTGAGCTCACTTTGTGAATGAAGAAATTGAGAATTAAGCAACTTTTCTTTGGTCACACAATGGGAAGTGCTGAGGCTAGATTTGAATCTTAGTCAAAGATTTAAAGATTTAAAGACTTGTTTTAGTGTTAAGCCCTCCTCCGTACTGTTGTTCGTGGCCATTTCCAACACACAGCGAGTGTGTTGAGGAAGAAGTGAGAGATAGAGCACGGGTCCAGTTAGAAGGCATAGAGAGAGTTCTTGAATGCAATATATGCAAAGAGGATCTTGAAGCTGGATTTCTGATGGAGACTTTCAGTGAGGAGCTCTTTGATGAACTTGTACAGGTTTTCAAACCAAAGAACAATTTGAAGATCAGAGGTGGCTGCTTTCCCTGGGGGATAGAGATGCTTTGCTAACAGAGAAAAAGGGGCTGATGAACATTTTGAGATAATCTGTGCCAAGGTGGAGGGCCATTCCACTCCCTGCCTTCTATCCTTACTCTCTTTGTAAACCCATGGCCTTTACAACGAATGTCTACTTTTCACTTTACTCAACTTTGCCTGGAAAAATTTCAATGAAATAGCTTCTTTTTTCCCCTTTTAATTTTGCCCACTTGAGCAATGAGAAACCTCACATACCTTTGACTTGCCCAATAGCAAATGTCAAGCATGCTTGGTAGTTAGCATCCCATCACTTCTAAAACAAAATTCATTTATTTACTTGGTATATGTGTTCTCTGTGTGTGTCTGCCATGGAGCATGTATGTAGGCCAGAGGTCAATTTGCACTTTGTACCTCAGAGGTCAGAGTCTCTCATTTACGCCTCTTCTGGGAGATTTTTGTCTGTGACTCCCTTCTCACCATAGGCAAACTGGGATTACAGATGATGTCCCCTCCACCCCCATACCTTCTGGCTTTTATATGGGTTCTGGTGATGCAAACCTTAGGTACTCAGAGTTGCATAGTAAAGCATTTTTTACACTGAGCCATTTCCCCAGAACCCCCTCACTTTTTTGACTTCTTGTCTTTAGGCTTTACCAGATGAGTAGCAGATAGAAGTTTTCAGTGTATTATGTTTCCATACTCTGGAGGACACACATCGTATTTTCTTTAAGTCCTTTTCCCTCCTCTTTCTCTTTCTCTTTCTTTCTCTTTCCCTCTCTCTCTTTCTCTCTCTCTTTCTCTTTCTCTTTCTCTCTCTTTCTCTTTCTCTCTCTTTCTCCTTCTCTTTCTCTCTCTTTCTCTTTCCCTCTTTCTCTTTCTCTCTCTTTTTCTCTCTCTCTTTCTCTTTCTCTCTCTTTCTCTCTTTCTCTTTCTCTCTTTCCTTCTCTCTTTCTCTCTCTCTTTCTCTCTTTCTCTTTCTCTCTCTTTCTCTTTCTCTTTCTTTCTCTCTCTCTTTCTCTCTCTGTCTCTCTTTCTCTCACTGAGATCCTGTGAAAATGTCTGACATCTGCTTTTACTTGACATGATTTATCAAAAAATCCTTTAATTTTTTGTTGTAACTACTAGTATCATACTATATGAATTAAAAACTCATGATTTCATACTGAGTACTTCTGGACAGAATGGTTCTGGACAGGTTCTTATCCACCTTTCAGAGCAGCAGGAAAGGAATTGTTTATAGAATTGGGAGACAGGACTTAGCTGTCCTTCTGCCAGAAACTAGGTAAGTGACTTTTGCAAGTCACACATTTTTCTCTTGACCTCATCTTTAAAATGAATCAAGTAAAGGAACTTGTCCAAGATTTCTTTTGCCTCTAAAAGTTATGAATCAATTTCTAAGGCATTCCCACTGGTAGAACTAGCTTCCAGAATATTATTGCACACCATTCTATGTCATTCATTCCATTCCATTCCTTGATTTTATTTCCCTAGATGAATCCAACCATTACACCACATTCTCATGCAAGGTAGGTCCTATTCCTTTTCCTATAAACAGAAAAAAAATTCAACAGTTTGAAAGACTATAATTGGACAAATAGCAAAATCGTATGTAGGTTATTTGTTTCTAGTGTATATATTTGCTTAACGAATGTTAATTCTTCACTAAAACAGAGGTCACTTGAGCATATCCCAAGGGCTGCACATTAAATTGTATCATGTTATTACTAAATTCTTAGTGATTAATTGTTCCTCAGTGTGATATATTATATAACATCATTGATTGATATTGTATTTAGTAAATTTCTCCTGGTGCAATGTGAGCCTTCCTTTACCTGCTCCTACTGTTGTTTAAATCATCACTACTTATTAAGGAATATTTTTTGTTCTATTTGAGTTTTATTTTTATATTGGATAGAATAGGGTCCCAAAATCAGAACACATTGAGTTAGAAGAAATAAATTCATGTGGAGCTGGGAAGATGGCTCAGTAGTTGAAGAAGTTTGTGTGCAAAGCCTGCTGGTTTGGGTTCAATTCCCCAGTGCCCACAAAGTGGCACATGCATCTCCAGTTAATTTGTGGCAAAGCAAGAGGCCCTGGCACACCCATTCATTCTCTCTCTCTCTTCCTCTCCCTCCTCCCTTCCTCCTTCCCTCTGGCCCCTTATAAATAAATAAACTGTGTTTTTGAAAAGAAATAAATTGTGTGTTTTTCTCAGAAGAGGGAAAAGAGGTGGGAGAGCATGTCATTCCATATTCATGTTAAGGTGTATTGTTACTGCTTTTATATCATTTCCCCATTCCCTTTGTCACCACCCTGGTTCAGCTCTGAATTATTTAGTGCTTGTATAGTTACAGAGTGTCATAATGATGTGGCTTAGTAGGTGTGACTGTTCCAAAGAGCAAGTGTTCCATGTTCTTTCCAGGGTGATCTCTCAGTCCTGCAGGACTGTTGGCTGGAGCCATTGTAGAGCTGAACGGGTAACGATAGAAGGCAGGGATGCCTTGTCCTTGTCCGCTCCTCTGCAAAGTGTCAAAGCATCCTCTGTTACTGTCACAAAGTAGTCAGCTTACACACTGCCATTCCTTGTCTGTCTCTCACACAGAAACAGACTAGTGAAATCTAAACAATTGCCAGTATCTTTGATATTTGAAAATGTCACGAAAAAATAAAATTGAATTTACTGGAGAGAATTTTTGCCCTCACGTGATTGAGTTTTCATATTTGACATTTTAAAGTTTTTTTTCCCCACAATTTAGTACTATATTTTTTCATCTCTTTCCCTAAATACCATATCTTCTGATTCTTATGTTTTTATAAATTTTGCTTTTTCTCATGTATTCCCAGTGGCCTGCTGCTGTGGATTCTATCTTGCCAGTGTTTCACCTACCATACTTCTCATGCTCGCCATTCACGTTATCTCCACACTAGCTGTGCTCTTCACTATTTAATGCTACAGTCTGCTAACTAACTACTGATATAAATAGTTCACTTTTGCATGGCCCCTGGTTTCTTACAGGTTAAGATATCTCTTTATATTAGCTGAGTCTTCTAATTAAACTTGAATTATTCCTACTTTAAAGATGACAAAGTAGAATCAGAGATCACCAGAAAATAAGAATTAAAGAGTAGGGGCTCTTCTGGATATAATCACAGAAGCTTTCTATTGTGCCCTTTGCCTTGGGTTTTCTCTTTCATTGCTATCAGATTGTCTTTTGCGTCAAGTGTCAACTTTGAACACATCAGTAGAGATCTCTTTTTCTGCCTGCCCCTGTCTGTCTCTATCTTTGGAAGGTAAGCCTGTCTGTATCTTTGGAAGGTATCACTGGTACATTTCTTAGTACCCTGCATCTAAACAGGGCTTGGTCTGAGTATCATAGACTCAGAAAATCAGCATTGTTTTTTTTTTAAATATCTGGTACTTAGTACAGGCATAAACTTATTTTGCTGAATGAACTAAGCCTTTATTCCTGGCTCTTCAATCATGGCTTGATTCTAGGAACTGAACTGGCCTTGTCTTGTATCACGATTCCAGTCATTTTTACTGTTCTGTTGTTCTCAGCGCCTTAGTTACTGCCTTTGTTTATTGCTTAGTTCATTATTGAACTTTGCCTTGAACTAACACCAACAACAAAACACTTGTATTCACAGGATGCTTGCCACAGATCTTTCTCTATCAGCAGTCTTTATTTTATTAATAGCTCCCCAATATCCAGGACAGGGATTAATTCACAAGAGACCTTTAGTAATAGTGTTGATTGACTACAAATTTTTTAAAGTTTGTTTTTTGAATATTTTATTTACTTATTTATAAGGAGAGAGAGGGAGGGAGGGAGGGAGGGAGGGAGGGAGAGAGAGAGAGAGAGAGAGAGAGAGAGAGAGAGAGAGAGAGAGAATGAAGCAATGAATGAATGAATATGAATGGGCACACCAGGGCTGGCCATAACCTCCAGCCACTGCAAACAAACTCCAGATGCATGCTCCACTCTGTATCTGGCTTTACATGGCTACTGGGGAATTGAACCTGGATCATTAGACTTTGCAGGTGAGTGCCTTAACCTCGAAGCCATCTCTCCAGCCTGACTATAAATTTTTGATATAAATCAGAATAGACCTTTGTAAAGTCCCTGATATTGGCTGACAGTTGTCTCCTTAGACTTCTGCCTGCTCCTTCTCATGGTCGAGAAGTTCTCTTCTTGCTTCTATGCCTATCAATTCTGATCTGCCTACTTGAGTGGATTTTGATTCCTTCTATTGATGCTGGTGGACCTTACTCGTTGTCAAGACCCTATGGGTATATTTGGTCTTTTCTTGTCTTATATTTTGAGTCAGATGTTTGTTAAAACTGTATAAACTTCTTAGAACTGTTCTGAAGATTTTAAAAAAATGTTTTTATTTTTGTTTTTATTTGAAGAGAGAGAAATAGAGCTAGAGAGAGAAAGAGAGAAAGAGAGTATGTACAGGCAAAAGCTTCTTGCTGCTGTAAATAAACTCCAGACATACGTGCTACTTTGTGTATCTGGCTTTACGTGGGTGCTGAGAAATTGAACCTAGACTATCAGGTTTTGCAAGCAAGCACCTTTAACTGCTGAGCAATCTCTCCAGCCCCCTAAAGCTTTTTAAATTGCTTTTTAAAACAGTGATTTTTAAAAAAGGTTATATTTGTATTACCTAGATCTTTTGACAAGGCAGGCAGGGGCAGTATGTGATGGTAATGCTCAGAGTAGACACAGCTAGACTTCTGCCATTGAATAAACTGAAGCAAGAAAGAAGTGTTCTTACTTGAAACATAAAGTTTATATTGTCATCCCTAGTGACAGGAAGAATAATACTCTCATTCATTCTAAATCAGTGAAATGATTTAATATTTATGTTATATACAAAGGTCAAATTATTAGTCAGATTTCCATGCTGTTTAATTTGAGGAAGATCAAGCTAGCCAAAGCCCCCATAGCAATGCCAGGTTTATGGATGATATAAAATGATGGGTATCAAGTTACAACTTTAGTTAGGTTGCTATCCATACTATGCACACACACACACACACACACACACACACACACACACACACACACAAAAGTCTAGAGGTTGGAAGCATAGCTCCATAATAGACCACATACTTAGTATGTTTAATGGCCTAGGTTGGAGCTGGATCCTAAGAAAAATAAGTTAAAAAATTACATTTGAATCCTTTGTGAGGTAAAAGTAATAAATTGTTTCCCATTTTGTGGGTGTTGGTATACAACCTTTATTAGCTTTAATTGGACTTAATATTTTTGTTTTATGGTATTTTGGTGACCTTATTTGTCAGAATTTAACTTCCAACAATACATCTTCTAAAATAGAATGATTTTTTGGAATAAATTTTTATGCTTTAATTCTATATGCCACATTTGGTGGTCTTATCATTATGGAAGAAAAAGGAAGACTTGCCTGAATACATATTTTGTATTCTATGATATGTGTTTTTAGAATTTTTAAAATATTTTTATTTATTTTCAAGCAGAGAGAGAGAGAGAGAGAGAGAAAGAGAGAGAGAGAATGAGAGAGAGAATGAGAGAGAGAGAGAGAAAGAAGAGAGACAGAGAGAATGGGTGTGCCAGGGCTTCCAGCTTTTGCAAACCAGCTCCAGATACATGTGTCACTTTGTGCATCTGGATTTATGTGGTTACTGGGAAATTGAGTTTGAATCCTTAGGTTTTGCAGGTAACTGTCTTGACTGCTGAGCCATCTCTCCATTCTCCCCACCACCACCTTAAAAAAAAAGACAGGGTCTCATGTAACTCAGGCTGGCTGGTTTCACACTCACTGGCTATGACTTTGAATTTCTCATCATCCTGCCTCTACCTCCCCATGCTCGGATTACAGGCCTGTAATCTGTACCTCATTTATATGGTGCCAGTGATCACACCCAAGGCTTTGTGCTTGCTAGGTAAGCATTCTGTCAGTTTAACCACATCCACATCCTCATACCCACACTTTTTGTTGTCTCTCTCACAGTTTGTTTTGAAGTAATTTGAATTAATGATTCCTTACAGGATTTTAAATTTATTATCTTTCAGGATGAATTCAGTTTTCTTTGAACAAAGAAATGGGGTGTGACAGTAGGTTTGTCCTTAAGGGACCTCTGGAATGTATTCTTCCTTGGCAAAGGGATTCAAGGATTAGGTGTTGATGTATTGTTTAAGTAGAATAGGAGTGAATAGGTGGGATCAGGAAGAAAGAATTGACTAATTGTTTTGAAAATAGGGTAAGAACCTGGACATGCAGTACAGGCTGCTAGTTTACCTGTTTACACAGAAGCCAGGCTGGAGAGATAGCTTCAGGGTTAAGGTGTTTGCCTGCAAAGCAGAAGGATCCTAGTTCAATTCCCCAGTATCCATGTAAAGCCAGATGCACAAGGGCTTTTTTCATGTGTCTGGAGTTCCTTTGCAGTGGCTTAAGACCCTGGTCCGCCCATTCTCTCTCTCTCCCCCCTCAAATAAATTAATAAAATACTTATAAACTAGAAGCAACATTTTTAGCTCCCATAGTATCAAGATAGTAAAATTTTAGCTATTCTTCTCTCCTAGTCCCCAGACACTGGGGGTTGAATATAGGGCTTTGTGCATGCTAGGCACACACTGTACTACACTAGTTACTATGCTTCATACCTTTTAAAGTGTCATTTTTTAAATTATTCTTCATTATTGATATTATATTCATTATATGATTATTTGTATGTGTGCATTTTTATGTGTGTTTGCACACATATTCATGTGTGAGTGTGGGTGCATGTGTGCCGGTCAGAGGACAACTTTAGGGTAGGTCCTTGCCGGGTTACCTCATTTTGAGGTAGTTTCTAGCTTGGCCTTCTCAATCTGCTGTTCCTTGCTGGGCTTGCCTTGAGATCCCAGAAACTCTCTGCCTTCCATCTCACCGTTAACATCAGTGTGCTGGGATGACCGAAGCTTCCAGCTTCCTGCTTCTTAATGTCTTGACTGGGAATTGAACCGAGGTACTCCAGCTTGCGTGGCTAGCACTATCCACTGAACCATATTTCCAGCCCTCATTTTCTTTCTTTTTAAAATATTAAAAGTGAGGAGCTTAATTAAGATTGGTGCTTAGATTAAAAAGACAGAAGAGGACCCCTGCCTGAAATTGTTGCCACAGCAGTGGTCCCGTCTGGTTTGATGTGGGTACTGGGGAATCAAACCTGGGTCCTTAGGCTTTACAGGCAAGCACCTTAAATGCTGAGCCATCTTCCTAGCCTATGTTTGCTTACTATATTTCCTATATTCATAAATGTACTTGGTTTTTAGCACTCTGATAGTTTATCAACATCTAAAAGTAGTTTTAGGGCTATATTTTAAAGGAAAAGTATCATACCTTGAGGCTTAAGGTGGCAATTGTAAACCAAAGAAGTATAGAAGTTATTTTGTACAGAATTTATTCTCTGATCATTGTTACATGCACTAGTTATAACAGGTGTATCCCTAGTTAATTTTCAACAAGCCCTTTTCATCTACTTGATGGGGGAAGAGGCTTCATGGATCATTAGTTTTAGTGATTAGTTACACATTGAAGTCTTGTGCAGAGGTCTTTCTAGACATATTATGTTTGTTTTGTATAGGCATGCTATGCTTTCATGTGCCTAGATTTTAGGTGTGTCTATTAACATACCACTAAACATCATATTTCCTGAAAAAATGATATTTTTCTGACTGACCTATCCATTGAATGGTATATGTTTGTTAAAATGAAGCCCATTTAAAAAAATCAATTTAAATGTTATTTACTGAATTGCTTCAAAGTGGAATAAATTTTAAAAATGCATAAGATTTACTGTGCATTCTAGTCACTTGTGGATCTTGCTAAAATGTAAATTTTAATCAAAGTAATAGTTTTAATAGTGATGCTTGTCTGTAATCCCAAACCTGACTGGGGGGCCGAGGCCAGATGGTCTGAAGTTTGATGCTACATAGTCAGAAATTGTCCCCTCAAAAATGCTGATGCAGGTCAATGAGTGGAAAGTCAATATAAGATAAAAATTAGGTCACTGAATGGTTAATATTTCCAGTTATGAATTAATGTTCAGAAGAAGTTGAACTCTTCAGGAGTATAGAAAACAAGCAGTCTGTTGGGAATGGGCACCTGAGGTTTTATTCTGACACTTGTCCTTTCTCATTGACACAAGTCGTAAGACAAGTAGCCCAGAGTGAAGCAGGTAGTAGGACAGTGAGTGTGTTATTTTGGAGAGAGGGTGCTTGATATAGCTTGGAGTATGAATGATTTTTTGATAGTGTTGAGAGGGGCATTTGATATTATGATGTCATACTTGGGAGGTGGGGGTTGTGGAGGCACGAGAAGAAAAGGCGAGAAGCTTGACATTTTTGGGGAGGAATAAAAGAATCAAGATGAAGCCAAGAAGGAAAAACGGTGTAAAAGCTTGAAGTCTACCTTCCAAGGAAACAACTGAAACCTGAGGACGTGTCAATTAGCAAATGGTAAATGCCTACAGACCACCTGAAGTGACATCTGTGGACAACATGGTTGGCTTAATAAGAGGTGAGCACTGACTAGGTAGTAAGTAAAACATGCAGACGCTCAAGGGATAGAGACTCATTTGGCCTTGAACAAAACCTTAATACCTTCTAAATCCATTGCTTCAAAAGGTGTTGAAACTTGGAAATATTATTTTTTGGGGGGAGTAGAAGGCGTACAACTTTAGGATTGTGTTAGAATTTCCCTGAGGGGTTTAAGTGTCCTTGACTCTGATTTGCACACAAGGAATGTGCAGGAAGGAACTCCATGAAGTCATGTTTTACATGAGTCTTTTGAGTGCAAAATAAGATGTTGGTCTCACATATAATGATAGTTTGTAACTTTCCTGTTACTATTTTTTTCTCATGGCTGAGTTAGGAGTGAGCAGCTCCATGTTGGCAGTTATTTCAGGGAACAGGCAGCCTTCTGTTTCAAACAAGACACGTCTGTTAGGAAGACGGACGGAGCAATAATGGGGCGCTTTGCTGGCAGTTTGTTTTGGAAGTATATATTCCCTTTTATAAAGCAGCCGCAGGGAAAAGTGTGTCGAGTTTTGTTTCTTAAAAGTTTTTTTAAGGAGTATTTCAAGAACCATATGAAGCTTCCCAACAGTGCCTTACATGACTATCACCATGTAAATATTTTCTGTGCTGCAGTCTTATTAGATGGGTGCATTTTACACCTTTATTTTTAAAGTAAGTGTTCTTAAAAATATTGTAATTTCTAAAGACACTTAAAAATAAATTGTATATTTTTATAACTAATATCTTTTTTAGGGATAACCATTTGATGTTAAAGAAAATTAAAAAATAAACTTTCAACTTGAATTTTACTATATTCAGTTTTAAATTCTCTATTGTGTTTTTTAATGGCTACTCACTGGTTTTTTAAATTGAAGAAAAGGAGTTGTTAGAAGTTAAATTTACTTTAAATAGGTAGAGTTTGTTTAGCATTCATATTTGAAATAGGAATAGATAATATCTTAAGTAGTATAGCTATTGCGTAAAAAGTATGAAAGTATCATTGAGAGTATATTAACTTACCAAGAAAAAGAACTTAAAATTCTGTCATTCTTGATATAGTACTATACAAAAATTCAACCTAGGAGCATGTAAAGTGTTTCGGTTACTATAAAATTGTGGAAGCCATACTTGTAGAATTGTTGATTATATGTTTTTTTATATTAGTCATATGTATATTATATTCATATATCGTGAAATAAGATGGTAATACTGCATTGCAAGGAAGCATATGAATTTATGCTAAAAAGCATATCTCAAGGAAGGAAAGACATTTTATAATTAATGGCCAGATGCCAATGACATATTTCTCAACTGCCTTTGGATGTGTTTTTTAGTTATGAAAAAGAGTAGTAACTCAGATTTTTTTGTGTTATTTGAATTAATAAAAACAACCAAAAAAATGAAGAAATTTATCCTTTCTTAATTAAGTATATTAAAGGGAATTGGAGAATATAGCAATTATTTCATGTGATTTTTTTTTTGTTCCAATCAAGTTAATTTTTCTGATCTTATTTGCTAATAAGGCCCAATTGATTAGATGGCTTTTTACCACAGGTTTCTGGATCTTACATTTTAGTGTATCTACTAGGTGCTTGATAAAATACATATATTCATACATCTGTAGACATTCACACTTATGAGTCAGCATGTTAATAAGATCCCAAGTGACTGGGATGCTTATGATCTTCTGAGAAACTTTTCCCAGGTAACATTTCTTCAAAATTAATTCATTAATATTAATTCAACATTAAATCAGTTGTGGTTTTATTTCAACACTAGTCTTAAAAGGGGCAAGACTATTAGATTGAGATTTAAAAAAATTAGTAGAAAATATTTTAGCTATTTTAATAACTTTAAAAATAAAATTTTAGATTATAATAGCATTGTACTGTTATGTGGAATTTGGGACTCAAGAGTATGTATTAATCCCATTACATGTACTTGAGACACAAGACTGGCAAATTTTTACAACTTTCTCCTTGTCTTAATTGGGTGGATTTGATAGCAAGGAAAGATTTCTATATTTGACTATATGTTTAGTAGTGATCCTTTTGTATAATATATAATAAACGTCTCTCTATGTATCTTAATATTTCCTGAAAGGCACAATGATTTTGCTTTTCTAGAGCCTGATTATTTGTTATTCAGTCTAAGTGTGCAGTTTAGATAGACTCCTATTTTCATTTAATTTTGGTTGTGTTGTATTAATATATTTGATTTTTTGTATGTATTAGGAGGAATAGGAAGAGTGAAAGAACGAAATGTCTCTTTCTCTGTAACTCATAGGTAGTTTGACATTTGTTGAATTGGTAATTTAAATGAAGTTTTGGATAAAGTGATTGTTATGCATTTGTACAATTCTTTTTATATTCCATATAAAAGACAAGTAAATTTACTGTTAATATTGATGTGTTAGTTCTTTAAGATAGATGTTAATCAAAATGCTCGTTTTTTTTTGTTGTTGTTTTGTTTCTTCAAGGTAGGGTCTCACTTTAGCCCAAGCTGACCTGGAGTTCACTAGGTAGTCTCAGGCTGTTCTTGAATTCACAGTGATCCTCCTACCTCTGCCTCCCAAGTGCTATGATTAAAGGCATGCGCCACCACACCCAGCTAAAATACTTTTTTTGAAAACTATTTGGGAAGAATTTAAGAGGAGGAAGCACTTTACACACTTAACACAGTCATGCCTCTGATTAATATTAGGGGGACTGGTTTTGATTCAGCTTTGGTTCTTAGCCAGGAGTTCCTCCCATGCATTCTCAAGTCCTTTCACTCTGTACTGTGTTTGCCTCAGCATCTGTAGAATCATGGGAACATGGCCTTTACTGTTGTTGACAACGTTTTATTGTGATCACCCTTTAATTGCTAGTATGCTTTAATTTTGTAATAAGCATTTTCATTCTAGGAAATGTTTTTCAGAATTTTTTGAAGACAAACAGCAGGGTAAAGAATTTAAGAATTTAGTTTGTTCATTACTCCCATTTTTTTCATCTGTTAGTCTGGTTGCTTTTGACATGGAGACAAGTTCTTGTTTTCTGTATCCTCCATGTTCCTCGCTCTGCTGAAAACTTCTAAATGCTTTCTATTGTCCATATAAATGTTCCGTTTTCCCTTCCTTAATATGCTTTCCTGATTTTCTTTAGATCAATTTCAAAGACACTCTGAGAAGGTAGAGGGAAAAAAGATAATGTTAACACACTTAGCACTGGGAACAAGTGACTTCCTGAATCAGGGTGCACAGTGTTCATGTGTTTTGCTCTCTGCCATGCCAACAGAGAAACAAAATTAAGATGAGTCAGGGGTCTAATTAGATGAAAGAGGCTAATGCATTTTCTCTATCAGAGCAACACAGACCAAGTGTGCCTGGTTTCAGCTGTAACTTGCCAGTTGTAACCTGCTGAGCTGCTTGGTTTTCTTGGCTACATGGACAGAGAATATGTGTGCTAAGGAATAATATAAAGCCATTATGTCTCACGTTTATTGACTGAGCCATTGGATATTTAATGTCTTGGGTACTTACTATATTCACGAATATTAGGAATACTTGAATATTTATGGACTCATGAATCTCAGTTTTCTTTTGGTCCTTCAGTTTCAAATTTTGTTTTGGGAGACACATTATACTTCTTAAGCTATTTCCTTTATATTTATCATATGAATTCATCATATGAATTCTGCTGCTGTCTCACAAGATTCTTACTAGCTACTTTTCCATGTAAAACACATCTTAAAATTTTATCTGTAAGGAAGGACATTGACCACTTACAATGGAGTGTGTTCTCTAAAGCAAGAGTTGGGAGTCATGGCTTATGTCTATAATCCCAGCACTCAGGATGCTGTGATAGGAGGATTGCCATGAAATCAAGGTCAGCCTGGGCTGGAGTGAGCCATGGCTCAAAACAAAACAAAACACCCCAAGAAACGAAACCAACTCAATAAAATATAATTTTAAATTGCAAGCTCCCCCGCATTCTCTTTTCCTTCTTTGTAATACTCTTCCTTCTGGTGTTTGCATGACTTCTATATTTCCTCATCTTTGCTTAAATATCACGTCAGGTATCTCACCTCATAGTTACCTAATTGTTCCCTCAGCCCTGACCTCTTCTCTTTTTCTGTTTCTTGTGTTTTCATCATTTATCACCACTGATCATGCTGTTTACTGACCCAGTGGAACCCGAACTCCCCCAGGATGAACATGTCATCTGCTTCAATTGGTGCTCCTTTTCGGAAGCTTGACACATAGTACTACCCAATAAATATTTGTTAAGTGAGTAAGGAGCTAAAGCATTCCTGTGGAACAGTGAGACTCAATATGTATATTTTTAAATACTATATTTTGCCCACAAATGCTATGGAACTGATAAAGTCAGAGAACATTTGATTACATATGTTAGAAATATAATAAGTAGCCTTAAAGTTTGAATCTACTCTATAAATGAGAAAGATAAATTCAAGTTTCCTCAAATTCTGTTATAGACTAAAATACACATGTGTATATATGTGCATGACCCCATATAATTATTTCACGTGTGTACCTTTTAAATTCATGTATAATCCACATTATTCAATTATTTTACTGTTTTCATTCATGATTTCAGGAAAACGCTGTTTCCCGGTTGAGAATTTCAAAATACAAAGATTTTTTTTTTTTTGGTAAAACAAGTTGATTAATTATTACTTTAAGTCCATTTTAATTGTCTTTTTTTTTGTGATTGCTGAAGAAGTAAGATGAAAACCTTTGCTGCCCTGAGAGATCTCACAGTACCCAAGAAAAGAAGCAAACAGAGTTCTGATGAAGTGCTTTGCACAGGGTGCTGAGGAGGCTTGGAGGAAGGGGTTGACCCTTGGGAGATCAGGGCTGGTCTGGAGGAACCGAGGTGGTGTGGGAGGATGAGGTGGGCCTGTCAGGCAGAGAACCCTTAAAGAGCTGTAGAGGGAGAAGGTGCCTGTTGTCTCTGAGGATTGAAACATTTCCGCCTCAAGGTGTTGAGGCACTTATGAGAGATGTGAGCAGGAAAGTGAGTGGGTTTTTTTCTCCTACATTTGAGTTTTTGCTGCTGTTGTTGTAGATATATTGTGTGACTTACCACTGAGCTGTGCCTCTCTGCCTTGTTCAGTGCTGGGGAATCAAAACCAGGTTAGAAGGCTTTATAAGAGAAAGCACCTTTTACTGCTGAGTCATCTCCCTAGCTCTATTCCTCCTCTCTTAATTTTTGGAGAAAGTATCAAAAATATTGCCTCAGTTTGTTTAATAGTGTCTATCTTAGTCTGGGTTTCCTAACCAGCAGAGCCCAGGAACCTTGGTGGAGCAAGAGTGAGGGGAAAATGAAAGCAGAGCAGACATGGCAAATAGGCCACAGTTCATTTAATTGTAAACACAACCACTTCAGGAGTATTGCTAGATAAGCCAAATGGAAAACTTTTCAATCAGTCTGTTAGAAGAAGAAGGGAAGGGGAATTACTATTTTTCTTCCTATCTCTTCATTTCAATTGTCAGCATTTGCCTACTGCCTTCCTGGGTTCTGGGACTTGGGTACTTGGGCACCTGTTGAGAACTTGCATTCTGTAACCAGTGGGACAGGCCTTCTTTGAATCTGGATGTGATGGAAGGTTCTAGGTCTCTGTGAGTCTGGTTGGACCAGGTCTCCTGCCAAGCTGTGCAGCTCATTCAGTCCTAGGGTCTCAGCCCTCCCTCCAGGTGAAGCTGAGAGTGCTGTGTTAGCAGGGGTGGAGAGGTCTATGGAGGAGTGATACTGAGTTCAGTACACAGCAGATTCTTTATATTGCTATTTATTTCTGAAACATTTTGTAAACATGTTCATTTTAAAATATAAACATCTGGTATCGTTCTTATGTATGTCCCTATAATCTGATTATCACCATTGAGATCTATGCAAGAGACAGCACTGAATTCTCTCAGCCCTTAATATGAAAACATAGAGCTACAAATGCGGTCAGCTGACAAAAGCACCAACTGCCAGCTCATCCTGAGTTTATCCAGTGGCCTTTGTACTTGTCATTTGATTACCTGCAGATATAATGGTTGACAAGTGTTGTGTCAATGCTGATTTTCCTGCAGAGAAAGAACGAATTATAAGTGCAAATGTTCCTGTAAGAACATTTCAAGGCAGTGCTGACCATGTTGCTGTCCTTCGTGTGCAGCAGAAGGCATCACACACATGGATGCAGGCTGAGGGCTCTGGCAGCCGTCTATGGGGGGAGGGGAAGGGATGGTGTTGATGCATGCTTCTGCTGAAGGGAGTGGGAGGAGCCAGACAGACTTAATGCAGATTATTCTCTTTACTGTTTCATGAATGCAATGCTAACTTTAGCTCTTGTTCTGTTGATGTTCCCCTTCACTGAAATCAACTTTTTTAATTTTTATTTTTGAAAGTACTAAATTTTTGCATTTGATTTTTTCATTTTTATTTGTTTTATTGTTCTTTGACAATTTCACAGTATATATTTGAATTTGGTAATACAAACACTCATTACCATCTCATTCCCACTCAACCCCCCTTCCCCCATATACTAGTGGACTCATTATTGAAGAGAATAACTCTCATCTCCCTGCAACCAGTAACTATCAGCAGTTCTTCAGGGAGAGATGGAGCCTTTTAAAACTTTGTATCTCTAGGTCCTGTGTGTTATTTCTTTCAGATCTTCTACTTCTTATTCCCCATGACTGTCTTCATCTGTATCAGTCTCTGCTCTTTGAAGTCATTGAAGTTTAGCGTTGGCTTTACCCATTACTTTATCACTGCTATATAGTTAATATGTGTACATACGGATGTGTTTCTCCAAGTCCAACTCCTCATGAACCCCAAATCTGGTTTTAAATCTCTGTGTCTTTCACTAAAGTTTGTGCAGGGTCTACAGCAAGCTCACCACAAAACATGTTCAGATGCTCTCTCTTATCAAATGAACTGTCTAAACCCAGGAATTGATTAAAATAATTCTGATGATTTTTTTTGGTGAATCGGTTTGCAAACTCTTATCATTTTCTACTTAAAACTCAAGAACCAAGAAGATTTGAAATTTCTTTTTAAAAAATTATTTACTTGAAAGAGAGAGAAAAGCAGAGAGAGAAAGAGAGAGAGAGAGAGAGGAGAGAAAATGGACATGTCAGAGCCTCTAGCTACTGTAAATAAACTCTAGACACATGAGCTACCTTGTGCATCTGGCTTTATGCGGATCCAGGCCTTTAGGCATTTCAGGCAAGTGCCTTAACTGCTGAGCCATCTCTCCAGCCCCGAAATGTCCTTTTTTTTTTTTTTTTTTTTTTTAAATCAGAGCTTGCTGTCAGAGCTCCCTAGTCAAGCTCAGTAAGCAAATAAATTTATTTTATTTTCAGTACTGAGGACAAAACTCAGGGTCTTGCACTTGCTAGGTACTGAGCAAAATCCCCAGCCCCAGCCCCACAAATAGATATAGTTAATATAGAATTCTTGTCCTGCCAGAATCATGCTGAGGCTCTAGCCCTGGCTCCTTCAACCTCAACTCAGTTATAATGGTGATGACCCAATGATACTGCTACCAGTAGTGTGAAGGCTCTGACCATGCAGTAAGTGACTAAAGAATAACACGCTTTGGAGCCATGTATTGACTTGAATTCCTGGTCTCAATTATCTATATATTACCACCTTTATAATGGTGAAAATATCAACTTGGAATTGTTGTACAGTATATAAGTAATACATGTAAAATGTGTGATACATGCAGTAGATATTTGATGAATGATAATGTTTTTCTGCCATTTCTCATTCAATTCTGATGAATGTCTATTTCTCCCTTCTTTGAAATAGCCAGTCAGCCAGTTTTTAGTGACTAAATTCTATGGACTATACACAGAAACTGCCTCACTTAACACATGTTTTTTGTTGCTACTTTTGATGTAACAAATTACAAATCAAATTATGGTTTGGTATGATGAATAAAACTTACATGACAATTTTTGTAGTGGAACAAGGTTTACATCTTGCATTTCCTTGCCTTGAGTTTTTCTTTTTGAATAAATTTTAGTCTTTTCAATAAAAACTATATTTAAATTAAGAAAATCTAATATTCTACAATCATATCTACCTGCTTTTCCTCATAGATGTTTTTCATCTTTTCCCTATTAGAATGGATTTATTATATTCTATCATAAGGTAACGGTTTTACTACATATTTCCATAACTTTATATTGTATATCTTAAGTATATAGAATAAAATTTATTTTAAAGGTTCTTATTTAAATAATTTACTCATATGAAAATGGAGTAGGAGTCAAAATTCCTCAAAGTATTGAGAATATATGACTGTTGAGTGCTCATCACTGAATGAAACATCTACATCAGGGAACATTGTGGAAGACGGAGTGGGAAGAATGCAAGTTTAGGGGATAGAAGGAGTGCCGTAGAACCCTGTTTAGACATGCCACGCCATTCCACTCGTAAAACCCCAGCTGTGGTTACCTACCCAAGACCTGCGCTAGCCAGGGGCAGTCAGCCTTCCTCCTGGAATGCAGCTAATGGGTGCTGGGGGAAGGGGAGTCAGTGGTGGAAGAAGAGGAGGTTCAGCTGGAGTTGGAGGGGCTAAGAGAGGGTTATGGGGTACATATGATGAAAATACCATATATACACGAATAAAGTTGTAAAAAAACAACCAAGGAAAAATGGAATAGGAGAACAATTGCATCAGAGTAGACTGCACACACCAGAGAGTGTCCATATGGTTGTTTTGTTCTTTGAGTAGTTTCCATTGTTATTTCTTTTCTCCCATTCTCTTAAGAACTTGCCGGGTGGAAAGAATGGAGTCAGATATAGAAGATTCAGTGTGTGGGAGAGGAGATGCAAAGAGATGAATTAGAGATTAATTTACAGTCCTGAAAAAGCACCTATTGATAAGAGGTGTGTGTGTGTGTGTGTGTGTGTGTGTGTGTGTGTATGTGTATGTTTGTGTGTTTGTGTGTGTCAAATGTAAAAAACAGTGACGATAAGGTGTGTAGTGAGCTGGGCAGTATGGAGGAGAGAAGAATGATGAACTCACATCATAAATTGTATAATCCCCCTGCAGATCTGGAGGCAGAGGGCAGAAGTATGTAGTCTTAGGTAAATGGGAACTGGATTAAATTATGTAAACTGTTATGAATCAAAATTTTAGGGGCTGGAGAGATGGATTAGTGGTTGAGGCACTCACCTGCAAAACCTAATAACTTAACTTTGAGTCCCCAGTGCCCACATAAAGCCAGATGCACAAAGTGTCACATGCATCTGGAGTTCATTTGCAGTGGCTGACATGCCCATATTCTTTCTCTCTCTTTCACTCTCTCTCTTTACTTGCAAATAAAAACATTAAAAACAAATTTAATGGATTTCTATTTCGGAGCAATAGAAACCTTGAGTGGAGGGTTGGAAATGTCTTGTACTGTGACTGGAAATACACTTCTAGTAGAGGGTGATTTTTTTTTTTCAGTTGGCCCAGAATCATGGCATGCCCAGGAGGCTAATGGAAGTGATTAGAGTAATTCTGTCTTATCTCTCCAAATTCTTTTATATTTCTTAAATTGCTGAGAAATATTACTTGGCTTTTGGTGACTTTGTGCTGGTGGTAGCAGCAAGCAGACCCCAGTGAAAACATGCACAAGAAACCAGTGTTTAATCCAGCTAATGTACCACAAGGTATACTTCTTATAAACTCCTTCTAGAAATTGTCCCTCTTTTGAAGCCTATGACTGTATATGATATGATATTGTTCCTTTTTGATATATACTCAATTGTATGGACAAAGCATCCCCTCTGTATGTAAGAGATACATGAATAGCATTATGTGAACTGTTGTAGCATTATGTGAACTGTTGAAATATTAAACTTATCTGCATTTTTAATTTTATTGAAGACATTCTCTGACTTTCTTATCTTATGTAACTAAAGTTATTTTATGTAACTAAATATTGAATGAATATCGATCTATTTGAGATTTTTGTTATTAAAAAGTTATTAAAATTAAGGATTCTGGGGCTGTGGCTCAGTGATGAAGTACATGCTTACCATGTGAGAGGTTCTGGATCCAATTTCAAGCTTTATAAAAAAATGGAGACAAAAAGAAGCTGAACTGATGAAATTGCTCAATTCTAACATACTGTAAAGTATCACCTATTTATACAAAACATGGTAAAAGTCCCAACTTAAAAATAGCTTAAAAGTTTTCCACTTTTCTATTTCTCAGTATACTTTCTTTAAACTTTTTTTGACAAATTTTCTACATGTACATAATATATTTTGATCATAACCCCCTCCTATTACCTTCTTTTGTCCTCCTGCCACCACTCCCTTTCCATCAAACTCCTTATTTTCAACTTGTCCCTCTTCTAGTTCAGTCTTTCCCCGATGGTAGGCTGATGGCCTAGTACTTTGCAGTAACAACAGCTGCTGTGAGGTTATGAATGCAAAGACCACTTTATGTTCAGAAGGCAGCATTGCGAAACACTCTTCCCTAGTCTCTGGCTCTTACATTCTTTTTGCAGTCTCTCCCGCAATGTTCCTTGAGCCTTGGCAAGGTGTAATAGATATGTCTCATTCAGTGCTGAGGACTTCACTGTCACTTCTTAGCATTTTGATGAGCTTTGTGACTCCCCAATAGTCACTGTCATCTACAAAAAGAAGTTTCTTAGACCAAAAGTGAGGGCAACACTGATCTTTGGGCATAAGAGAGGGGAATTTGATGGATACAACATAGTTAATTAAACAAAAGTAGTAGCTTCCCCTCTAGGTCTATGACATTTCAATCTATAGGCTTTTGACTAGGCTTTGAGTACAAGGCATGAATTCCCTCTTGTTGAGTGGGCTTCAAATCCAATCAGAGAATAGTTGGCTTATCCTGTAACAGAAATGGCACTTTTGCATTGGTGGGGACATCTTGCCTCATAGTTCACAGAGTCCACTTCTGGGTAAGACTGTTGATGGCTTTCATGCCCCCGCTGCTGAATAACAGTTTCCAGCACCCTGAGAGCTAGACTGCAGAGAGGATGAGCTTGATTTCTCAGTCTCCTGTGACCCAAGCATGTGAGGCCTTTGGCTCTAGTGTATTGCCATATAGTTCTTGTGGGGAACCAATAGCCTTGGAGTAGCCTGTGTTGTTTTGAGGGCCTCATGACATTCCAGGATTCTGGGACAACTGAGAAGTAACCACCCTCTGTTAGAAGCATATTTCTGGTACCTTCCTAGCCATTACTGTCTTACAGAAATCACTGGGAGGTTTCCCAACCCCGGCACTGGAATTTTCCTGTACCAACCTATGTCTTCTGGGTACAGCATTCTCCACTCCCACAGGTCAATTTTGCCCAAAGTCACTTACTCTAATTATATTTTTTAAAATTATCTTACAAAGAAGTAGGTTTCCATATGGCCTATCTATATCCTCTATAATTTTGGTTAAACTTTCCCCATCCCTTTTTTCTTCTATTCCCACCCCTACCTTCCCTGACTGCCCTTGGACTTTCCTACCCCAGTGGGGGGAAGCTGCTACTTTTGTTTGGTTAGTTATGTTGTATCCTCATTGTATTCTATCTTTCTGCTTCCATATCTACTGTTTCTTCTCCTTGAGCCCTTCCTCCTCCTCTTCCCTCATGGTCCATTTCTAGCTTCTTGGACTGGATTCAACTACTGACTATTACTCCAACTTATATACAGATCCAAACATTTAACACTAGGATCTGCATGTAAAAGAGAATATATGGTATTTACTTTTCTGAATTTGGGTCACCTCACTTAGTATATTTTCCAGGTCTACCCCTTTACTGTGCATTTCATAATTTTTCTTCACATATGAATAAAATTATATATATATATATATATATACATATATATATATATATATATATATATGGAGTGAGTGTGTGTGTGTGTGTGTGTTCTGTGTCTGGGTTGGTTCTGTTTCTTAGCTATTATGAATGCAGCAGCAGTAAACATGGATGATCAAGTATGTCCATAGTCAAGTGTAGCATTCATAGAGTGTATGGGTCATATGGTAGATATAATTTTTAGCTTTTTGAGAAACCTCCACACTGATATCCATAGTGGTGCCCCAGGGTACACTCCTGAGAAAATGAATAAGTGTTCCTCTTTCCACACACCCTTGCCAGCATTTGCTGTCTTGATTTTTTTTTGATAATGGTCATTCTGACCTACATGAGAGTTATCTCAATGCTATTTTAATTTGCATTTCCTTGATGGCTAAAGATGTTGAACATTAAAAAAAATTTTTACTGGTCAATTATATTTCTTTTGTAAACTGTTCAATTTGATAACCCAGTTATTTTATTAGATTGCTTTGTTCTTTTATTGCATAGCTTTGGGAGTTATTTGTGTAGTCTAGATATTAATCCTCTTTCAGGTACATAGCTGGTGAAGATTTCTCCCATTCTGTAGGTTGTCTCTTGACTTGGTTGATGTTTCCTAAGCTATACAATATCCTTTTAGTTTCATGAGATCCCATATGTTGTTTGGCTTATTTCCTGGACTACTGGAGTCCTATTCCTAAAGTCTTTCTCTATGCCTGTATCTTGAGGTGTTGATTGGGAGATTGTAAATTACTGCTTCAATCTCATTGCTTCTTATAGACCTGTTTATATTATATATCTCATTTCAGTTTAACTTTGTTAGCTCATATGCATCTAAAATTTATCCACTTATATTTTCTAATTTGGTGGAATCTACATTTTTGCAGTATGTCTGTATGATTCAATTTCATTTGTATCTGTTGTAATGTCTCCTTGTTCATCTCTAACCTTATTGATAGGGTTCTTCTCTTTTGGTTAATTTGGCTAAAGGTTCATCAGTCTTACTGATTTCTTCAAAGAACCAATTCTGCTTCATTAATTCTTTAGAATTATTTTTGTTTCTATTTCATTGCTTTCTTCCATCTGGTACTCTCAGGTTTGCTTTGTTCTTGTTTTTCCACTGCCTTAAGGCACATCATTAAGTCATTTATCTGAGCTTTCTCCATTTTTGTAATGTAGTCCCTCTTTAGATTGATTTTGTTATGTGCTATAGGTTTTGATAAGTGGTGTTTTTTTTTTCTTTTTCTTTTTTTTTGAGGTAGGGTCTCGCTTTAGTCCAGGCTGACCTGGAATTCACTATGTAGTCTCAGGGTGGCCTTGAACTTACAGCAGTCCTCCTACCTCTGCTTCCCGAGTGCTGGGATTAAAGGAGTGCGCCACTACGCCCGGCTGATAAGTGGTATTTTTATCTTTATTCAGTTTTAGGAATTTTATTTAATTTTCTTTTTGATTTCTTTGATCAACCATTGAGTGTTCAGTAGTACACTGTTTAATTTCTTGTGTAATTTTTATAGTTTCTTTTGCTTTATTGTGTTCTGTTTGAGTAAAATACAAGGAGCTTTTTCAGTTTTCCTAAATTTGTTAAGGCTTGTTTTTGTGTCCTAATATGTATTTTAGACAAGGTTCCATGGGCTGCCGAGAGAATGTATTCTGTAGTGTTTGGATGGAACGTTCTTTGTCTGTTTGGTTCATTTGATCTGTGGTGTCATTTAACCCCATGTGTCTCTGTCTCTTGTCTGTATACCCAACCAGTCTATTGGTGATAGTGGAGTGTTGAAGCCATCCACTATTATTTTGTTGGGATTTGTATCATTCTATCTAGTAGATTTTATTTTATAAAATTAAGTGCACCTGTGTTTGGTGCATATTCGTTAAGAAATGTAATATCTATCCTCTTGGGGAATGGTTGCCTTAATCAGTGTAAAGCACCCTTATCTTCTGATTGATTTTGGTTGGAAATCTATTTGTGAGATATTAGAAGAATAATACTTGCTAATTTTCTGGTTCCATTTACTTTGGATATCTTTTCCCATCCCTTCACTTTTAGAAAGTGTCTTTGTTCGTGAAGTCTTTCTTGAAGACAGCAAAAGGGTGGATCCTGCTTTCTGATCCAGGCTGTTAGTATATATCTTTTATTAATGTTGACACCATTTATATTCACAGTTGTTATGGAAACATGTGAGTTAATCTTTGTCCTGATGATATTGTGAGTTTGGTGTTTCCTTGGTCTTCATTTGCTTAAGAACTGTTCTAGCTCTGTTTATCGTAGTCTCCTGACTATGTTTATTATTTTCTTTGATGCAAAATATTTTATCCAGTATCTTCTGTAGGGCTGGCTTTGTGCTTGTAACTTCCTTTAAGCCTGCTTTGATCATAGAAAATATTTTTTACTATTTCTGTTGTGAGAGATAATTTTGCTGATTATTGTAGTGTGGGTTGTCAGCTATGGTCTTTAGATACTGGAAATTCATTGTTCCATGCCCTTCTGGCTTTTAATGTTTCCATAGAAAAATCAGACGTGTTTCTGATGTGTTTCATCTGCCTTTTTGTGACAAGATGTTTCTCTCTTGCGTCTTTCAGTATCATTTCTTTGTTCTGTGTATTTAGCATTTGGCTATAATATGATATGGTTAATTTCTTTTCTGGTCTAGTTGATTTGATATTCATAAGCCTCTTGTATCACGATTTCTTTTCTTAGAGTTAGAAAATTTTCTTCTCTAATTTTATTAAAATATTTTCTATGTACTTGAACTGTAGTTGTATGTTCATAATTTGAACATTTGGTCCTTTCAGTATGTACATTTCTCTCATGTTCCATTCATATATATTTTTTGAACTTCTTACTGTTTTTTACTAATTAATATAAATCTCCTTATTGTCACAGTTTGATAATTCTGTCTTCTCGATCCATTCCATTGGTGCTTTTTGTTTGACTTGTTGTAGTTTTCATTTCCAGATTTATTTCAGTTTTTTTAAAAGCTATATATTATTGATAGAGGGAAGGAGAGAGCAAGAGAGAGAGACAGACAGAGAGAGACAGAGAGAGAGATAATGAATATGGGTACATCAAGGTGTCCTGTCACTGCAAAGATGTTCCAGACATATGTGTCACTTTATAAATCTGTCTTTATGTGGGTACTGGGGAAATTAAACCCTGCCCATCAGGCTTTGCAAGCAAGTACCTTCAACTAATGAACCATTTTTCCAGTCCCTTGTTGAGCTTTTCTTAAGTATTTCTATCTAATTATTGAGTTCCATTTTTATTTCCTGATTTGACTTTCTCATTTTATAAAGTTGTTTGTTATCTCATTGAATTCATTTAGACATTTGTGTCATCTTTGAATATATTCAGGATTTCATTCATTCATCTGTTTCTTCTTCAATTTCTTTGTATGTATTTATGATTTTCCGAGGTCTCTGTTGCTTCCTCATGGGGGTCCTTTACTATGGGATTGTGGGATTGTTTTTTTTTTGGGGGGGTTGCCCATGACAGTTAGAAGGAAGAGGATTCCTAAGGGGAATCTGGGTGCTGGAACTTTATGTGGACAGGTTCCAATCAGCTCCCTAACACTGTTGCTAATTCAGACTGTTCTTAACTGTGTTTATAAGTTGCTATTAAGACTTCTGTGAGGATGCAGTATGTTTTTAGTTTTTCTAATTTTTAAAGTAAGTGGTAATTTAGCATTGTATTTTAACATAATTAGCATAATGAGGAACAATCTAAATTAGTCAAAAGGTTATTTGGAATCAGGATTTAAAGTCTGTCTTAGCTTCTACACATTTAACAGTATCTGTTAAAAAGTTCTGTATCATATATATGTTAGAATATAGGACAGACTGGAGTTAGAAGTATTATCAGCAATTTATTCCACAAAATGTAATATTTGCATTTTGAAAAATGAGAATAAATGCAAACCCAAAATAAACAAGCAGAAAATCTTTATGACCACATTGAAAGCTAGTAGTTGTTTAGGATAATTATAAAGTATAATAAGCTAGTCATTAGCACCTGATCACCTGATTGATAAATTTAATAACCTTTATTAAAATTTAGTTTGTAATTTACCTTCCAGAGATTATAGTACATATGTTCTTGTGCATTTCTTTTTGAAACTACATGTTTAAAATTTTATTTCTTTACCTGTGAGGGTTTTTCCCTTATTAATACTTAATGAGGGATAAAGTTCAGAGTAGACCCAAAATAGCATTGAGTGTTAAGCTCTGTCACCCAAAATCCCCTAAGTAGAATGAAAGCAAATATACTATTCAAATGGAAATTTTTTTGTCTTCCAAGTTTTATCTTAAAACATAGTGTAAATTTTGTATTCTTCATTTTGAATATTCATTCTAGAAAAGCATGTCTGAACATAGTGTTCAAAGTATTTAATTTTATTTAATGTAAAGTCGACATTCTAGGAAGATGTCCATAATTATTTACTGTCTTTCACACAGATGCAGAACTTAGTATGAATGTAGTTGAGACGGTTAGTTGGTTGGGTATATAAAACTCACTCTATATTTTATCCTTATAAATTGGCACTTAGTAGAGACCTGGAAGACAGCTGCTGCTCATGCCAGTGACAGACATATTAAAGGTGCCCTGTCCTCGTTCTGATTTGCTCATTAGTAGCCTCCTCAGTAGCTCTAAAATACTTGTTTTCCCTTTCTTCAAGTTTAATTAAATAAGTCAAAGTTTTCATTTTCAGAGAATTTTTTTTTTTAAATTTAGCACATAGTCCTGAGGTACCCTCATTTCCTGCCCTTATCCTGCGTATCACCTGGACTCACATTGGACAGTGTATTAGTTACTTTTCTCCTCATAGTGCCAAGAACCAGCTTAAGCTGAGAAGAACTTATTTGGCTCACAGTTCAAGTCCATCATGGTGGGAAAGTCAAGGCAGCATCCGTCAGGAAGCGGAGAGAGATCTCTTTTTTCTTCAGTCCTGGACCCAAGCTCATGGAATGATGCTACCTGGATTTAGAGTGGGTCTTTTTGATTCATTTAACCTAGTCTGGAAATTTTCTCACAGACATGCCCAGAGGTTTGTCTCCTTGGTGATTCTGGATCCTGTCAAATTAACCATCATGGACAGTAATTTTAGTAGAAAATGGCAGAAGTGACGGAATATCATTCCCATGCTTGTGTGTCATCAGCTAGGGTCTAGCAGACTGCAGTGGGAGCTTCTCTTGCTGATTTTGAAGTAACACGCTGCCACACTGTGAGAGAGCCACATAGCTAGGATCTGAAGGAGGCATCCAAGAGCTGTGAACTACTCAGAACTAGTGTTGCAGTCAGCTTTCTAGTTGCTGTGCAGAAAGAACCCAAACAAAAGTGGCTTATAGAGTAATGGGTTTATTTGGCTTACGGACTCGAGGGGAGACTCCATCCTGGCAGGGAAAACGATGGCATGAGCAGAGGGCTGGACATCACCTCTGCCACAGCACTGCAAACAGCGGCAGGAAGGTGTGCCAAACACTGTCAAGGGGAAGCTGGCTTATAACCCCCAAAAGCCCGCCCCCCAACAACACAGCTTCATCAAGGTTGTAAAACCCAAACTGCCATCAGCTGAGGATCGATCTATCAGAACACATTCATTTGTTTGTGGGGGACACTTGGATCAAACCATGACAGTCCGCCCCTGGCCCCCACAAACTAATAATCATACAAGATGTAAACACAATATGTTCAGCTCAACTCTTAGTCCCCACAGCTTTCAACTGAGCCATAATACCAAAAATAAACCCGTAATGGCACAGAACATTCACAATGCAAAACATGAGGCACAGCAAAAACAGATTGACCAATACAATACAAGATTTAAAACAAACAGGGCACCATCAATCTCTAACTCCAAGCTCAATAACACAAGTCTCTTGGAGATTCAATTCTGCCCCTCCAGCTCGGCTACTCACAGTCTGGGAAGACATCATCCGGTACTGGCAGCTCGCCTTGGCACCATCCACATCCATAGTCCTGGAATTCACTGGGTCTCCATTGCAACCCACAGTTCATCCTCATGGCTCCATAGGGTTCCATGCAGGCAACCTTGCACACCTGCTTCACACGCCGATGGCCATTTTTCAAAAACAAAACTGTGTTGCAAATCCAATGACCCTCTCTTTCTAACCAATCTCCATTCCACAGAACCAGGTGGGCTACCAACTTGTTAATCCAGGGGGGATCAAAGCATTCAGGCCCCTTACTTCAAAAAGTCTGCATTCTTCCTGTTGTTCCAATGCAGTCCAGCTGG
>PVHP010015005.1:0-30000 GCA_004024765.1 Zapus hudsonius
GGGAGTGAGAGGGAGGGAGAAAGAGAGAGAGGGAGTGAGAGGGAGGGAGGGAGGGAGAGAGGGAGGGAGGGAGAGAGAGAGCCCACACTGGAGAGGCCATGGCCCAGAGAAGTTGGGAAAGGGTGGAAGAGGGAGGGAGAGAGGGCCTGACCACTTGGCCTTGTGGCTGCTGGGAGGGAGCAAGGATTCAGAGACCCAGGCAGCTCTCCTAGTTCACGAGGCTTTGTCAGAGCTGACAAACTCTCCGGCTGTCTGCGGCCAGCTCAGGGGCCAGAGGTGTGGCTGCTGAGACCTCCTCATTCATCGCACATCATTTAATTGAGTGTCAATTAGCTACCACTGGTACCCCTACCAGGGGCACCCTGAGGCTATGCCTACCCTCCAGAGGGTGACAGAGAGATGCCAGGGCTGAGAACCCCCTTTCCCCCTGCGCCCATGCAGTGACAGCAGACACGCGCACCGGGGATGCGGAGCTGCGCGCACCGCGGGCCACTGGACCGGAGCGCGCGCGGGACCGCTCCTCCCGCTCCTCCCGCCCCCTCGGGCTCCGGTGAGCGGCCGGGCCCGGAAGGGTTAAGCCCACCGAGCCGGCGGAGGCCTAGAGCGGCGGCGGCAGCGGCGGCGGCGGCGGCGACGGGGGCCGGGGCGCGGGGGCGCGGCGGGCGGGGGGCAGGGGCGGGGGACAGGATGCGGATGCCGGGGGGACTTCCTGTGCCGGCCCCCCGCGCCCCCGCCCCGGCCCGGCCGCTGCCCGCACGGACGCACGCACGGGCGGGCGGGCGAGCGATCGGGGGACCCGGCCCGGCCCTGGCGCCCGCCCCCCGCCCTGGCGCAGGCCGCCCGCGGGCTCCGGGCACCTGTGGCCCGAGGACCCGTGTCGCCGGGTCCCCATCGGCCGAGCTGGGGCGCGGGGCGCGGGCTCTGCTGCGCGCGATGGTCCACTCAGCCCGGCCCTGAGCCTCCCACGTCCCCGCAGCACGGTCTCCACCAACTTCGACCTGGGAACTGCTCTCTGCCCCCTTTCCTTGGCTCAGGGCGACCTCGGCAGTCCTGACACCGAGTGCCCAGAAAGGTCACCCGGGGTGGCCGGCGCCTCCCGGGCTCTTTCTGGATGGAGGCACCTCCGGAAGGAGCCGGCTGAACGCCGTGGCCTTCGCCTTGCCGTCTCGGCTGACCACACCTCCCCCAGCGCAGAGGCTGCTACAGGCGGGAAATGCTGGGCCAGGTGAGGCCCAGGCGGAGCCCTGGTGGACCTGGGACTCAGGCCACAGGGACCTGGGGCCAGCAAGTGTGCAGGAGTGGGAAGGCCTGGATGTGGGGCTACTTCTGCAGGGTGGACAGGCCCGCTGGCGGTCCTTGACACGGGGTACACAGCTTGGACCACTGTCTGCGCTGAGAGGTGGTTGGCACCTGACACGCGTGGCCTTGGAAGGCCAGGGGAGCCTCCAGAGCAGGCCCTGGAGACCAGCAGGACTGGCTGTGCTTTGGAAGGGGCAGGGGAACCTGGCATGGCTTAGTCTCTGTCTATGAACATCCTAAAAGTCCCTTCTTTCTGGGACTCCAGCTCCCTAACCTTTTGAGGGGCTGCTTACCAGAGTTGAGTCTCCCTGAGGAACAGGCACCCTGGTGGCTGGCTGAGGTGCATCTCCTTGCTGGTCTGTGCAGGAATAGGATCCAACAGTTGACACCCCCCCCCCCTGCCTTTCTTCCTCTTAGCACAGCCTGCTCCGGGGGATCCCGGTGTGACCGCCAGGATGGAGGTGGGCCCGGCCACAGAGACCTTTGTGCTGGAGCTGCGGTGTCTTGATGGGGGCCCAGGACCTGACACCCTCTCAGGTGAGGGCTGGGGTTGCAAGGATTGAGTTCCAAGCTGGCACAGTTGAGGCCATGGCAGAAAGACCCGTGGGGCTGGCAGCCCACCCACTCACACCTACCAACCTTAGCCCATTCAAGTACGTGGCTGTCTGGCTGAGGAGTGCCTCAGGATTAACGAACAGCCATACCTGGGCGGGCTCCAATCTGCAGTCAGGTGGACTTCACTGTTCCCCCACCTGTGGTTGGCTGGAGTGGAGAAGCAGAAGGGTCCTCCTCTGTGCCTCATGCCTCCAACATTGGCTCTGTGGCTCCCCTTCTCTACTTTTGTCCCCCTTTCCTCCACATCTGCTCCCATCTCTCTCTCTTCACCTCATATCCAGGGGCTCCTCAGGTGCTGCCCATTGTCCTGAGCCCTCCCTCTGAGATCCACAATGGGGGAACATTCTAGGGTAGCCAGCTCACAAAAGCCACTTGCCTATCCTGTGCTATTTATGTAAAACATTTTTGTTTATTAGAGAGAACGAGAATGAGATGAATGAACGAATGAATGAATGGGCATATTAGGGTTGCATGCAAACTTCAGATGCATGTGCCACTTTGTGCATCTGGCTTTGTATGGGTACTGGAGAATTGAACCCACGCCAGCAAACTTTGAAGGCAAGCTCCTTGAACCGATGAGCCATCTCCCCAGCCTGTATTCTGTTGGGTTTTTCTGTTTGTTTGTTTGTTTTTTGGTTTTTCGAGGTAGGGTCTCACTCTAGCCAGGCTGACCTGGAATTCACTATGTAGTCTCAGGGTGGCCTTGAACTCATGGTGATCCTCCTACTTCTGCCTCCCCAGTGCTTTATTCTGTGCTTTTTAAGAGTAACAACCTGGAACAGTGTTGAACAGTGTGGAGAGGACCAGAGAAAGCTGGACATGCCTGTAGTCCCATCATTCAGAAAACTGAGGCAGGAGAGTTCAACAGCCTGGGCTACATAGTGAGTTTGAAGCCAACCTTGGCTACGCAATGAGACCCTGTCTCAAAGCAAAAACAAACAAACAAACAAAAAAAAAACAGGGAAATTGGAGGGGACAGATTAAACAAAGATACTTCCCAGTTGAAAACTTAATTCTAGATGATATACAGGTTAGGCAACACCTAGCTATACGGCTATTTAAAAATATTTTTCATTTATTTGAGAGAGAGTGAGAGGGAAAGAAAGGCAGAGAGAGGGAGAGGGAGAGGGAGAGGGAGAGGGAGAGAGAGAGAGAGAGAGAGAGAGAGAGAGAGAGAGAGAGAGAATGGGCACACCAGGGTTTCCAGCCACTGCAAAGGAACTCCAGACACATGAGCCACTTTATGCATCTGGCTTTACGTGGATGCTGGGGAATCGAACCCAGTCCTTCTGCTTTGCAGGCAGATGTCTTAACTGGTAAGCCATCTCTCCAGCCCAGTACATGACTATTTAAAAAATTATTTGCATGGATGTATCCACACGTGCACATGCCAGAGTCTCTTGCTTCTGAAAATGAATGCCAGATGCTTGCTGAGGGATTGAATGGGAACTGGCAGGGTTTGCAAGCAGATGCTTTTAACTGCTGAACCATTTCCCCAGCCTACTACATGGTCATTAAAATGTCTTTTATGAAACTGCTCACCTCAGGAAATCAGAGTGTCCAGGTGTCCAAACTAGAAATGAGATTCACACATGTAAGGAAGTTGAGGCAGAAGGTACACTGGACTCGAGCACGCTCAGACAAGGATTCCTGTATTCAGCAATGAGTGGAGTGGACAGACTTCTCTCAAGTCTGAAGTCATGTCTCCGTGGAAAAGCTCTCAGGAGGCTCCTTAAAGACTGTAGGTAAAGTTTTCCTGGACCTGGGCCTCCTTAGAGGGCTGCCTATAAATGTTGATTGGGGCTTATCAGAGATAGAATCCTTCAGATATGTAAAACACCCTCCCAGGTGCTTTGAGATCTTGTGTAAAAACATTTCCCCAGGCTCAGGGAGCACTGTATCTTTCCTTCAACACAGGTGAGATGGGTCCCAATTGTTCCCTGTTGCTCCCAGAGGAGGTAGGAATGGAGGTAGAGGAAGGGGTGTCTAGGAGACATTGAACTTGCTATAAAGACCCTTCATCTACCATCTATTAGAATTATTAAGATTGTTAGAAAGATTTCTTCTGAAAGATAATCATACACAGATAAATATCTTTAAATTTTTAGTGTGTGTAGTATGTGATGTGTGTAGTATGTTATATTTGTGTGTGTATATGTACAGATGTGTATGCCCCCTGGCACACATAGGGAGGCTGGGGGCAGGGGGGGATTTCAGGTGTTCTCCTGTATTGCTCAGACAGTATTTCCTTGAGACAGAGTCTCTCATTGAACCTGATGCTCACGGTTTTCTGGCTGTTTTAGGCTGGCCAGAGAGCCTTAACAATCCCCCTGTTCTCATATCCCTCAGCACTAGGGTTCCAGGTGTGTGTGGCTCCACTTGGCTCTTGTGTGTGTGCAGGGGATTGAACTCAGGTTCTCATGCTTGCGTAGCATTGCTCTTAACCACTGAGCCATCTTCCCAGCTCACTATCTTTATTTTTGAGACAGGGTCTCACTATGTAGCCCAGGCTGGCTCACACTTGCCATCCTCTTGTCTCAGCTTCCTGAGTGCTGTGACAGAGGCATGTGTCATGGTATGGCACTTAGCTTACCCTGATTTTATTAAATTAATATATTCCTGGAAAGAGGCTAGAGCCACTTTGTGTGCCTAGCTTACATGGGTAGCTTGGGAATTGAACCCCTGCCAGTAGGCTTTGCAAGCAAGCTCCATTGAGCCATCTTCCCAGTCCCTAGAAAGAAAAAAAAATGAAATTATTGCTTTCCATGACAAAACTGAAAAGACAACGCTATCAGAACAAGAGCTGTTGAAATGAGACTAGGGAATGGAGACACTCCTCATACAGCATTAGGAAAGTCGGCATGGTGTTCACATCTATAATCCTGGCACTCAGGAGGCTAAAGGAGGAAGATTCCCTTAAATATGAGGCCAGCCTGAACTACAGAGTGAGATCCAGGTAAGCTTGGGCTAGAGTGAGACCCTGCCTGAACAACCAAACCAAGAATTAGAAGCTGGCCAAGTTGGCTTAGACCTGTCATCCCAACACAGTTCAAGACCCATCTTGGCTATAGAGCAAGTTTGTGAAAATGCTCCTGATCTTTAAGTGTTTCAAATAGACCCAATTATATCCTGGCTGTTTCCAAACAGAGGGCATTTTCCAGCACCTGTCATGTTCCAGGGTCTATGCAAGGCCCTTGGACAGCTATTCATTGGTAGAGGTAGGCATCATTATTATTGTTATTTGCTTTTTCTAGGTAGGGTCTCACTCTAGCTCAAAGTGACCTGGAATTCACTCTGTAGTCTCAGGCTGGCCTCAAACTCACAGCGATCCTCCTACCTCTGCCTCCCTGAGTGCTGGGATTAAAGGTGTAGTCTACTTTTAATTCATCTCCGGTAAGGGAGGTTATTTTTTATATGAGGTCTCAGGGGCTCACGTAATGGAGGCTTGCCTTGAACTCCTGATCCTTCTGCCTCTATTTTTCAAGTGTTGGGTTACAGATGTGCACCGCCACACTTGGTTTTTCAGAGTTAGATTTGGAATTGTGGACTCCTTACCTGAATGCTGGTGGTCTCTCTCGCACTTCGGTGATTTCTAGAAACTGCTTTTAAACCCTTCTAGGCATTTCTACAAAACAAACAAAAAGCCACCCGCTTCATTATATACAGGCAGAGTGAGTTTCATTTATTTGAAGCGTGCCCATCAGTGAGGTCAGAGTTCATCATGGGGTTAATGGCTTGGTGGTTGGAGTGGCTGGCATGAAGCACCAAAGACCCATCCCCCCCAGGGAATGGCTTTGAGAGCCCTAAGCACCTGTGCCATGCCAAGCTCTAAGCACAAAGCTTGTGCACAGCGGGGCAGTGGAAGGGGGTAGCGAGCTGCTGGGGTCCAGAGTGAGGTGACTGGCAGACAGCTGCATGGGCATGTTTTAAGCTCCTCCCCCTAGCAGTTTAATTTCTGCCATGGTCACTTGATCTAATGCTTTTCACCCTGCTGAGAGCTCCCTGAGTGCACTCCATGGGCAGGTCTGGGGGGTGGTGGCTGGTCTAGACAGCTGCCTACAGATCTTTTTCTCATGGGTTCCTGCCATTTCCACTGCAGGAAGCAGTGGTGGGAGTGAAAGCCAAGAGGAGGAAGAGGCTCTTGAGGGGAGCAGCAGCCCACAGCCACCAGCAGTCACAGCCCCAGCAGGGGCCAGTAACATCACCGAGGAAGAGTTAAAACAGCCAGAACAACAGCCAGAGCCACAACAACAGCCTGAGCCCGAGCAGAAGCAGCTACAACAGCCACAGCCACAGCTACAGGACCAGCTGCTGGGACCACAGCAGCAGCAACAGGATGGGCCAGAGCAGCAGTCTCAGCTGCAGCAAGAGCTACAGAACAACCTCCCATCTGTGCAGCATCAGGAACCAAAACCACAAGTGCAGCTAATGCAGAAGCAAGGGCAAGAGCAGCAGCTGTCGCAGCAGGAGCAGATACAGCAGCCAGGACAGGAGCAACAACTAGTGCAGCAGCAAGTGCAAGAACACCTGGTGCAACCGCAGCAACAAGTTCAAGGGCAGTTGTTGCAGCAGCAGCAAGTGCAAGAACACCTAGTGCAACAGCAGCAACAATCGCAAGGACAGCAATTGCAGCTGCAACAAGTTCAAGGTCAATTAGTGCAACAGCAGCAAGTGCAAGAACAGCTGTTGCAGCAGCAAGTTCAAGGGCAGCTAGTGCAGCAGCAGCAAGTGCAAGGTCAACTGTTGCAGCAGCAGCAAGTGCAAGGGCAACTATTGCTGCAGCAGCAAGTTCAAGGGCAACTAGTGCAACAGCAGCAAGTGCAAGGACAACTGTTGCAGCAGCAGCAAGTGCAAGGGCAACTGTTGCAGCAGCAGCAAGTTCAATGTCAACTGTTGCAGCAGCAGCAAGTGCAAGGGCAACTGTTGCTACTGCAGCAAGTGCAAGGACAACAGGTATTGCAGCAGCATGTGCAAGGTCAACTGTTACAGGAACAGTTACAGCAGCAGCAGTTACTGCAACAGGGCCAGCTGCAGCAGTTGCAGCAGCATGCACAAGAACAACAGCCATCGCAACAGGGGCAGCCACAGCAGCAGGAGCAGTTCCAACAACAGCTCCTCTTGCTGCAGCAGCAGGCCCAGATCCAGCAGCAGCTCTTGCTACAACAGCAGGAACAGTTGCAGCAGCTGCAGCCTCCACCCCTGGAGCCAGAGGAGGAGGAAGAAGTGGAGCTGGAGCTCATGCCAGTGGACATGGAGACGGAGCAGGAGCTGGAGCAGCAGAGGCAAGAACTGGAGCGGCAGGAGGAGCAGCGGCAGCTGCAGCTCAAACTGCAGGAGCAGCTGCACCAGCTGGAGCAGCAGCTAGAGCTGGAGCAGCAGGAGGTGCAGCTGGAGCTGACCCCGGTGGAGCTGGGCGGCCAGCAGCAGGAGGTGCAGCTGGAGCTGACCCCCGTGCAGCCCGAGCTGCAGCTGGAGCTGGTGCCTGGTCCCGCGAGCGGCGGGGCGGCGGTCCCCGGGGGTCCCGCGGCCGTCGTGGTGGCCCCGCCAGGCTACGTGGTGCTGCAAGAACTCATGGTGCTGCCGACAGCGCCCACGTCCACCGTAGTGGCCATCCCGGGCCCGGCAGGCAGCGCGGCGCTGACACCCGCTCGGCAGCGGCGGCGGCGACGCGCCAGGGACCGGCCGACCATCTGCGGGGAGTGCGGCAAGGGCTTCAGCCGCAGCACCGACCTGGTGCGGCACCAGGCCACGCACACGGGCGAGCGGCCGCACCGCTGCGGCGAGTGCGGCAAGGGCTTCTCGCAGCACTCCAACCTGGTGACGCACCAGCGCATCCACACGGGCGAGAAGCCCTACGCCTGCTCCTACTGCTCCAAGCGCTTCAGCGAGAGCTCGGCGCTCGTGCAGCACCAGCGCACGCACACCGGCGAGCGGCCCTACGCCTGCGGCGACTGCGGGAAGCGCTTCAGCGTCTCCTCCAACCTGCTGCGCCACCGGCGCACGCACTCGGGCGAGCGGCCCTACGTGTGCGAAGACTGCGGGGAGCGCTTCCGACACAAGGTGCAGATCCGCCGCCACGAGCGCCAGCTGCACGGGGCCGGCCGCTCGCGGGGCCTCGGCCTGCTGCGCTCCTCCAGGCCCGCGCCGGCCTCCGGGGCGCCCGCCGACAAGGCCTGATGCGCGCCGCGGGGCCGGTGGCCTGCCTGGGGACCAGAGGACAGGGAGCCGGATGGTGCGGGGCCAGGGCCGTAGTGGAGTGGGGCCTGACCCAGCTCGTGGTCTTCTGGAATATCCTTAGGAGCAGAAAGATTGACATCTGTTCCTAGACTCCCCAAGAAGCCCCAGAGATCCATCCACACTGGCATAGTGGCCCACAAGAGAACAGCGTCATGTGAAGAAGTCTATGGATGAGAGGGGCTGCCCAATATTTTCCTTTCTTTCTTCCTTCCTTCCTTCCTTTCTCTCTCTGTCTCTCTTTTTGCCCCTGGGAAAATTGGACTCAGAATTCCCTTGTGACAGACAGCTAGTGATGTTTGCTGTGGAGCCAACAGTAGGGAATAAAACAGATAGGGCACGACAGGTGGAAAAGAACGGATCTTGCTGGATATTTCAAGAACAGAAAAGGAAACTTACCTGCACTACTCAGAGAACTTGATCAAGGCAGCGGATTGTCCTAAGTGACACTTGCCTTGGAGGTGATTGCTAGAACGAGGGCCCATGGGAAGGAAGCAGTTCTGCTGACAATGCCTGTGTTGGTATAGACACAGGCTCAGTGTCCACCGGGACAGTGTGCAAATAAATGTCCTCCGGGAGCCCTTGGCTCCCAGGCATTGAAGTAGGTAGTAGGTCTGTGTTACAATGTTGCCAGGCTATCTGTAACCCTCTACTGCCTCCTGGAATAACAGCCTGTGGCAGGCACAGGAGTGCATTCGGGGAGGGAAAGAGCCTGGAAAGAACTTCTGGGTAGCCCCCACCCTAGCTCAGGCTGCTTAGATGTGGGCCCACAAGGTGGGCACCATATGACCTAGGGTCAGGGGTCTCCCGGACCAGGCTATGGGGAAGGGCAGGATGAGCAGATCCTGCCTCCTGGCTGGGGGTATGGGAAGAATGTTGGGGACAAGGATCCAGAGCAACAGAAAGGTTATAAACCATGTTTACCAAATCATATGGGGCAGGGACTGAAAGGGCCACAATCATTGCTGAGCCCCATGGGAAGGCAGGCAGGTGGAGGAGGCCACTATCCTGCTCCATCGACCTGGCTTCCCATCTGTCGCTGCTTAACTCCTGCCCCTTCCCCCCTCCCTGCTTCTCCCTTACTAACACGGCCCGCCACATTTTACACGCGTGTTGGTAAGCGAGAAACAAGACATGAAAAATAAAATGAAGAAATGCAACATGGTTTCGTCTCAGCATTTTGTGTCTTGTCATGGAGAGACCCTACCTTAAACAAAAAAGTACTAATAACCTCACTGTGTAGCCCAGACTGGCCTTGAGCTGAGTGATCTCCTGCCTCAGCCTCCTGAGTGCTAGGATTATAGGCACGCACTGCTATGCTGCGCTCAAAACAGCCCTGGGTGTGTGTTGTTGTCGTGCATGAGTGTGTATCCTTGTCCAAAACCGTGCGCAGGTGCCTATGTGGGTAGGTATGTGCATGGAGGCCATAGGACAGCGGTGAGTGTCTCATTCAATCACTCGACATGTTCCCTTTTTAAAAAATATTTTATTTATTCATTTATCAAGCAGAGAGATATATATAGAGAAAGATAGAGATAGATAGAGAGAACACCAGGGCCACCACCTTGTGGGTCTGGCTTATGTGGATACTGGGGAATTGAACCGGGGGCCTTAGGCACTGGAGGCAAGTGCCTTAACCTCTGAGCCGTCTCTCCAGCCCGCCATGTTCCTTTTTTGAGATAGGGTGTCCCACTGAACTCAGAGCTGGTCAAACCCCAGGGAATCCACTGCCTCCTCCTCCTCCTCCTCCTCCTCCTCCTCAGCACTGAGCTTACAGGCACACACTGCCATGCCTGGCATTTTGTGTGGGTGCTGGGGATCCGAACTCAGGTCCTCATGCTTGTGCAGCAGGTACTTTCCCCACTGAGCCATCTCCCCAGCCCCAGGACAACAACCCTTTGGAAGGGTGAAGATGTGTGGATCCAGGGCTGAGGCCATGCATATGGTGTCTTTGAACACATTTTAAAAGTTTAAAATTTTAGTACTCGGGCTTTGTAGACCTATAGTCCTCACCTCCCGTCTCAGCAAGGCCTCTCCCACCTGCCTTTAGACACATCAAGTGGTTCTGAGACTTGAGCTAACCATGGCCACCTCCATTCCCACGCACAGCAGGTGTTTGAATCCCATTTTTGTCCCCTCAGTGCTGGTGCCGGGGAGGCCTGCTCAATAAATCACACTTGTTGAGAAATGTGTAAGCAGAAGGCAGAGACCACAGACACCATGGTGGTGCACACCTAGATTCCTAGCATGGGAAGGCTGAGGCGGAAGGAGCATTGAGGGTCTGAGGCTAGCCTGGGCTTCTGACCCAAAATAACAAAGTAAACAAAAAGGAAGTTGTACTTGAGAAGAAAGGTATTTATACTTCAAGTAAGGCCTGACTTAGCAATGAAGAAACACAATAGGGCTTTATTTTTTTATTTTTTGCATGTGTAAGTGCACATGAAGGCCAAAGGGCAACTGTGGGTGATACTCTTAGAAATGCCATCACCTCTTTTTGATGGAGAGTTCACCAATGAGGATAGATGAGCCAGTGAGCTCCAGGGGTTTTCCTACTTCTGCCTCCTTTAGTGCCCTACCTTAGACACCTGGCATTGTACATGAGTACTGGGGATAGAACTCTGGTCCTATGCTGTGAGGTAAGCACTTTACCTACTGAACTATTCTCCCCAGTCCCTAGGATTTTAAACTTTTAAAAAAAAGTGGGGCTGAGCTGAGATTGTTGCTCAGTTGGTAGAGTGCTCGCCTAGCGCATGCAGCTGGACCATCCCCAGCACTGCAAAGACAAAACAAAACGGAATAACGGGATACGCCTGTCATCCTAACACTTTGGAGGTGGAGGCAGGAGGATCAGAAGTTCAAGGGCACCCTTGGCTATATATTGAGTTCCAGGCCAGCGCTCAGGTTCACATGAGACCCTGTCAAAAGAAAGAAAGAGGCCGGGCGTGGTGATGCACGCCTTTAATCCCAGCAGTCGGGAGGCAGAGGTAGGAGGATTGCCGTGAGTTCAAGGCCACCCTGAGACTACATAGTGAATTCCAGGTCAGCCTGAACTAGAGCAAGACCCTACCTCAAAAAACCAAAAAAAAATAAAAGAAAGGAAGGAAGGAAAGAAAGAAAAAGAAAGAAAGAAAGGAAAAAAAGAAAGAAGAAAGAAAGAAAGAAAGAAAGAAAGAAAGAAAGAAAGAGGGCTGAGAGATTGCTCAGCGGTTAAGGTGCTTGCCGCAAAGCCTGACAACCCGGATTTAATTCCCCAGTACCCATGTAAAGCCAGATACACAAACTGGCACTTGCGTCTGGAGTTCATCTGCAGTGGTTAGTGGCCTTGGCACGTCCATGATCTCAATCTGCCTCCTTGTCTTTTGGGAGGAGAGATGAGGAGAGGGAATGGAAGGGGAGAGGAAAGAGAGAAGGCTTATAAACCAACCAACTAGTGTACTGTTCGCCATGAAGCACACCTGTAATTCCAGGCACGAGTTGGAGACAGGAGGAAGATGACGAGCTAGTTTGAGGTCAGCCTGGGCTACATGAGATCCTGTCTAAAAAATATCAAGTCCTAAAACCACATTTAATTCAGGATCTGTGGCAGCAAGGGCAATGACCCGAGGACAGAAGCAGCTCTGTTGGAACACAGCTTGGACAAACTGAGGCTTGTTGTCAAGGATCTGGGGTTGGGGCAGTCATCGATACACATAAAAACACAAAGAACAGGGGATTCTGGGTAAACAGACCAATGATGCTTGTGGAGACAGGCCAGGGTGATCAGATATTACTTGGGGATGATGGGAGTGGAAGAGATTGATCAGATATCCAAGGTGGGGATCCTGGCTAAACTGACTTGACTAGATTTTTGCTACAACAGCTACACAAAGATGCCACTGAGGTGCAAAGGCTGAGGTCAAGTTGAGAAGCATCTCATGGCCTTCGTTCCCAGCCCCTATCTGCAGACAAGATACCCTAAGGCCAGCTCATTTCAGCTTCTTTGCAGGGACCTGCACTTGGTCCAGCCCTGCCTGGCTCCATCTCTGTCTATAATACCCAGGGAGTAGGGGAGCTGTCAACTGCTCCTTTCTATTCCCATCAGCCCCCAATCCTGGTGACCACTCACCCTCAGCCTATCTTGCAGTTATCTATCTCAAAAAATATGACGGATTTTGGAGTCTAGAGGGCATGGACATGCCAGAGAAGGCTTGGGCAGGAAGAGTCCTGGAAGAACAATGAGCAGGTGGAAGTCTCAAGGACCAGAGACCCAAGCTATGTGGCTCCACGTGGGTGTCTCGAGGGGATCCATTTCCTGTTGATCACCTCCCATTTCCGCAGTTTAATTCTGTCTCCTTGTCACCACCCACCTGGTCACCTCAATGGCATTTGGATGACTCCCTGATGCCCACTCGTGCCCCGTTCTACTCTTCCACCATCTTGACCAACCATGACTACTTCCTTCTCTTCTACTCTCAGATCTCCCAAGTTCTCACTTCTTAGGCTCTCCCCTGGACCAGGGTCCCTGCCTCACTGTGCCCTAGTTTCTGGCCACCTGTCAGGCTTAGATGAGGTGCCTGGATGGGTAGCTGGAGTTAGAATGGGATTTGGCGTCTGGGGGGCAGGCAGGAGGGGGAGTCAGAAAACAGGTTTATTTAGCTCACAGTTTTGTTTTGTTTTGTTTTGTTTTTTTTTACAAGATCACAAATGCACTTTTATTTACTTTCTTAGGTTTAACTCCTTGAAGGGAGTCTGTGTCCTATGGCCTTGGCGGGAAGGTTGCTTCGGAATTTGGCTCGAACCATGCCACTGTTTCCATGGGCCCGAGTTACTTTTCCCCAGATTACTCTGGTCTTGTTAGGTTTGCCACCAGGAGTCACTGTGTTGTTTTTGGCTTTGTACACGTAGGCACATCTCTTGCCCAAGCAGAACTCGGTTTCATCTCGGGCATAAACACCTTCGATTTTCAGAAGGGCCATGTGCTCCCTCTGGTTCCAGAGCCCCCGCTTATAGCCAGCGAAGGTGGCCTTGCACCAGAGCCTTCCAGACACAGCTGCCTCTTAGAAGTCCGGTTCCAACAGGCCTCCACGGGCTCCAAGATCTAGCTCACAGTTTTGAAAGCTGGAAGTTCAAACAGCATTGAGGGACTCCTGGCTTTATCACATCATGGGAGTGTGTGTGGCATGCGCACGCACACACACACTTTGCTTTTACTCACTTCCTCGGGTGGCTCTTGAAGCACACTTCACAGCTGCATAAGCAGAGGCTTGGCATTTGCCTGATTCAATGAACCAGTTTTACTTTCTTTTGCTGGAACGAAACACCTGACCAGAAGCAGCTTATGGAAGGAAAGGGTTTATTTTGGTTTACTTTATTTTTTTAAAAATATTTTATTTATTCATTTTCAAGCAGAGAGAGAGAGAGAGAGAGAGAGAGAGAGAGAGAGAGAATGCACCAGGGCCACCACCTTGTGGGTCTGGCTTATGTGGGTCCTGGGGAATTGAACCCAGGGCCTTAGGCACTGGAGGCAAGTGCCTTAACCACTGAGCCATCTCTCCAGCCCTTGTTTTGTTTATTGAGGTAGGGTCTCGCTCTAGCCCAGGCTGACCTGGAATTCACTATGGAGTCTCAGGCTGGCCTCAAACTCATGGTGATCCTCCTACTTCTGCCTCGTGAGTGATGGGATTAAAGGCGTGTGCCACCACACCCAACTCCTGGTTTACATTTTTTTAAATTTTTTTTTTTGGTTTACATTTTTGAGGGGAAATTTTCTAACTTTTTAATTGACAACTTTTATAGACAATATTCCATAATAATATTCTCCTCCCACAGTCCTCCCTTTCCCCTTCCCAATTCCCCTCTCCACAGAATCCCTTCTTTTCAACTAGTCTCTTCTATTTTGATACCATCGTTATTTCCCTCCTATTATGCAGGCCTTGTGTGTAGCATCAGCCACTGTGAGGTCATGAACACCACAATCCCTTTGTATCTGGAAGTCAGTATGGCAAAGCACTCCTCCCCTTTGGCTCTTACATTCTTTCCTCCACCACTTCCACAATGGAGCCTGGCATGGTGGCACACACCTTTTAATCCCAGCACTCGGCAGGCAGAGGTAGGAGGATGGAAGTGAGTTCAAGGCCAGCCTGGGACTACATAGTGAATTCCAGGTCAGCCTGGGCTAGAGCAAGACCATACCTCAAAAAAACAAATATACAGCTGGGTGTGGTGGTGCAGGCCTTTAGTCCCAGGATTCAGGAGGCAGAGGTAGGAGGCTCTCCATGAGTTCAAGACCACCCTGAGACTACATAGTAAATTCCAGGTCAGTCTGGGCTAGACCAAGACCCTACCTCAAAAAAACAAAACCAACCAACCAAACAAGAAAAAAAAAAAAAAAAACCACCCCAAACCCAAACAAACCACGGAGAGTTCAGTATATCATAGTGAGGGATTATTTTCAGCTGTAGAGTGGACAGACAAGACTTTGAGAAGGGCAAGGTTTTGGGTTGCTTGTTGCACCATTCTGTGAACAGAGGTTTGAGTGCTTTAAGAGCCCCAAGAAATTCACAGCTAGGATTTGAGGCAGGAATGAAGCACTCCCTGAACCTGCAGATCCAAGTCTGGGCACCAAGCACACGTGGTAGGTGCTGGGGAAGGAGCCCCAGCACATAATTCCAGGGTGAAAAATGGGCTCAGATCTCTGCGATTCAGAGCTCACCATCATCCACAGTCGTATGCCCAGGTGTGAGTGCAGTGCAGGCTGTGGCTGGTTGCTGAAAACACGAACCTCAGCTTCCCCTAACTTCCTCTGGCTCCTGGGCATTCTCTCTCTACCAAGATCCCTTCCCTTCCCAAGATCCTGACCACATGTCCTTTCAACTTCAGCCTGCTCTGCAACCCTAGGTCCCGACTGCCCTGGACGCCAGGAACCACAGGCCCACCCAGTCCTGGGTCCTGCTTTCCCAGCGTTGGCCCTGTGCGCTCTAGTGGTGCCACAAGGAAGCCCGATGGAGCTGTGGACCCAAATTCTGTCATCCAGGAAGGATCAACCCCTGCCACACTCCTACCCAAACCCGGGTCAGACGCTCCGGGCGGCTGGTACCCTCACGGGGTCACCACCTCCGTCCACCATGGATCCTGGCGAGGTCCCTGGCGACGGATGCTCGCAGGGGCTGAGCCTCACGGGCATCTCCGAGAGTGGTCTGGGGTCTCCAGGGGTGAGCGTCGTGGGTACCCACGAGCGTCCGGGTCGCCCGTGTCTCCCTGTCGTGCACCACCCCTCAGCGGCCAGGGGCCAGCGCAGCTCCCAGGCTCCGCGTCCAGCGAGCCCGCATGACCGGAAGTGCTCCCCCCGCAGGCGCGGACGGGGCGGGGCCGGTGGGCGGCACTTCCGGTGCCCACGCGCCGCCGCCGCGCAGCTCGGGGCCGTCACTTTGTGTAGCGGTGGGACCCCCCCCCCTCAGGTGGCCGCAGGCCCGGACCCCGGCGTCCCGCTCCGGCTCGGCCGGCCGGGCGCGCGCGCGGTGAGTGGTCAGCGTGCGCGCGGCAGGTGCGCGGGCGCGGGCGGTGCGCGCGCCGGGGGCGGGGTGGGCCCTCCTCCGCACCCGGAGCTCGGAGGCCTCGGGTGGTCGTGGGATGATCGCGGCGCTCGGGGTCCCGCGTCGGGCGAGCTGCATCTTCCGTGGCAACGCGCGGGGGCCCGCGGACCCTCCTCGCCCGGGTCTGGGCGTCAGGGGTGGCGCGACCCCTGAGACTTGGGACCAGTGGGGGTGGGCTGGAGGAGGCACACGAGACCCCTTTGGAGGTGCCAGCGCCACCTCCTCCAGCTCAGGGGCTGGAGCTGGGTTGTGGTCGCCCCCGCCCCCCCCCGACACACCCATCCTGGAGGGACTGACACCGGTGGCCTCTGCTGGAGGTGATGCTGCACATCACCCCTGGAGGGATGAGGGAGGGAAGCTGGCAGCTTGTCCAGGAGCCCCGTCGCTGGCTTTGTGACCTTGGGGTCTGAGCCTGCCTCATCTGCTAACATGCTGGCTGGGCTTCCCTGCTAAGAGGTGGGCAGACTCATCTCTAGGGTTGGATAGAATTTGAGATGTCCCATGTGGACTCAGGTGTGGGAGTGGAACTGGCCTTTGGTCAGGAAAAGGAAAGGATGGTCTAGGTACCTAGGATCGTTCACTAGTTCAGCCTGTGTGGTTTAGCTTGATAAGTATGGGCAGCCCTTGTCTTGGGGGTTGGCTAGCTGGCTTGAGGGAACTGTCCCTGGAGATTTGGGATGGCCCTCATGGGTACCTGTCTTAGCACCAACCCAGGATATTAGGGGGCTGCAGACAGTGAGGGTCGTGATGGCTAAGGAAGAACATCTTCCTGGTGGACAGAGACCTGAAGGGGCCTTGAGGTCAGTGACAGCCACCAGGAGGAAGGAAAGTGACCAGATGTGTGGTTGTGTGTGCTGGTGGGCATGCGTACAAACACAGACATAACATCTCCCCCAAGTGGGTTCTTCTGGATTTGAGACTTTGTGGAGTTTCTAAATTTTCAAACTCGGCCACTTCTTAGTTCTCTTCCTCCTCAGTTCTGTAAGTCTCAGTGCTAAGTTCTAGGGTTCAGGGTTGTCATAGTCAGGCACACGCTGCTGGGATGAATCTCCAAACCAGGCACAATTTTGGGGAGGAAAGAATTTATTGAGGTAACAGACCCAGGGGAAGTTAAGGAAAAGAGGCTGGACCCCTTTCACAGATCCAAGCAGAGACAGAGACAGAAGCCCACCACCAGCACCAAGCAAGCAAACACACTGTAATTCACAAAATGCAGAACTCCAGACCAGGGTTCCTGATCTTTTGCAAATCTATTCCTAGTATTTTACATCCACATTAGAAAGGACTAGTCCTTAGGCTAAGCCAAAATGGCACTTCTCCAGCCAGAAGCCTGGAGACAATTTTAATAAACCCTTAATTCTTTTGGGGGACATTATTCAAACTACCATAAGGGTCCTAGCAGAAATCAAGATTGGGGTGAGCCAGAATTTTGCATGATAAAGTCATGCTTGAACCCCTGTGGATTCTGACCTGGGATCAGAAGGTCAAGGGTTTATTTCTAGTGGTGACGAGATTGGAGGTGGGCAGAGAGCCCTCCAGGGCCTGATCTGAAGGAGTATGAATTGACTCACCCCTGAGGTCTATTTTTCAGAGCATTCTGTCCTCAGTCTTAGGTCAGGGCATCTGTCCTGTCTTCTAGAGAACCATTAGCCTACAGGGAGCTTGTGGATGGATTTTAAATGACAAGGGACTTTACTCTCCACTGTTTCTGAGCTGGGTTCTGGTTTGCTGAACCTCTTCCTTTCCCCCAGCTGTGATTGGCCTGTTCTAGAACATGATACTTGGGGCCCAGATGTTGAACTTTAAAAATTCATGTCTATGGCATTAACTATAGACCTCAGGGTCAAAATTCTTTCTTTAAAAAATTATTTATTTATAGGGTCAAAATTCTTGAATAATTGCTGCAGTGCCTACTCTGTCTGGAATGGGGGATTTGATTTGGAGGGCAGCAAAGAGGGAACTCCCATTATCCCTCAGTTTGCTATTCTTGGGCAAAGAGAATACCCTGGTGGTGCCAGGGAAGAGCAGGGAACCGTGAGCACAGCAGCAGTTCAGGATAGTGGCCTTTGTAACTTCCTCCAAGAAGGGGAAGAGAAGTTCTAGGGAGCGAAAATGGCCTATGTGGAAAGGTCCTGAGGAGTTGAGCTGAGATCTCTATATTGCAAAGCAGTGAACTTTCTTTTGTTGGGTCCTGGTAGACAACAGCCTGGCCTGGAGAAGTCTGAAGGTACTGCCCCAGGAGGTGGCCTGGCAGAATGTGACTCTGTGGGTCTGGGCTCAACTTGAACTAACAGCCTGAGGCCTGAGTGAGCAAGGTCTCCCTGGCTGAGGTGGGTGGTGGTTGGGAAACTCTGTACCTTTCGTTCTGGACTGGGCTGCTTCCCAGACAGCATTCACAAGGCACATGGTTTTGCCCTCAGGCATCTTTCCACACCAAAGAGCCCTGGAGTGCTAGGTGGTCCTAGACCTGGTTCTGTGGCCTGGGTCTTTGGAGGTAGTGCTTCTGATTATAGCATGAGGAGCCAGTGACAGGGGAACAGAACTGGGAAGACAGGGGTGGCTTCCAGAGGCCCGGGTGTCCCGGCTTCTGAGCCTGAGTAGGCCTGCACAGATAATCAGTGTCTTGGCTGCTAAAGGGGGTTTTTAAACAGCTGCCAGAACAGAAAGGGGACAGGGTTCAGGCTGAGAAGCTTTCTCATGTGTGTCCGTAGGAACACCAGGCTCAGTGGTCTGTTGCCCTGACCCTTTACCCAGGCTGCCTTGATCTGGTTTTAGATGCCCTGAAGCACAATGTCCTCTGGTTGTGTCTGGTGTGACCTGGCATTTCAGGATCTCTTTGGGAACTCATGCCTTCATGCTCAGGATTCTGAGTGGCCTGCTTAGAAAAGGTCCCATTCAGATCCGAGGCACTGATGGGACAGGTGCAGGGAGACAGGCCCTAAAAGAATGAAGAATGAACTTATTAAAATGTAACAGTCCATGGGTTTGGGATGTAGCTCAGTGGTACAGTGCTTGGCTCGCAGGCACAAGGCTCTGAGTTCAATTCCCAGTACCACCACCAAAAAAAGAAGGAAAAAAAGTGAAAATAAAATCTTAACAGTCCTACCCTTGGGGACTTCATCAGGACTGACTGGCAAAATATGCACCACTGGGCTTGGGGAAGGGCTGCAAGGGCCCCCAGCTCCCAGCCCCTTAGGCTCCCAGCCTGGGCCCCGGGTGGTGACATCCTTGGGGTAGGATGTGAGCCTCGGAAGCCTTAGCATTTTAGCCCTTAGGATTCTCTGATCTTCAGACTTGAAGGAATGTCACAGAACACTTTATGTCCCCGGTGCCAGCCTAGTGATAAGCCCATAACCATGACCTCAGCCTATCCCAACACCCCCTCCACTCCAAGGGGAGGCATGGCCCCATGTCTCCCTTACCTTGCAGAAGAGGCCTGAGAGCATGCTGACTGCTGGGTGCTCTCTCTTCTGGAAAGACCGGTGTGGTCCCTTGTGGCCCTGTATGTACCCCTTGAGCCTTGCAGGTGTGGTCTGGCCGTGCTCGGGCCTGGCCGGGTTCATGTGCACTGTGAGCTGGGTAGGCTGCCCTCCTGTAGGTTACACTCATGCTCTCGTCTTCAGTAAACACAGGCCCCTCAGGCTTCTCCTGGTCTTTGAGGGCAGAGATTCAGGATAAAGCCTGACTCACTCAGGAAAGGGCTGCAGCTCACACCAGGCGTGTGGCTGCTAGTGGGAAAGAAGGGAAGCTACGTCCCAGGAGCTCATGAAGAGGAGCCCTGTCCTCTCTCAGCCCTAAGTGACCTCACCTGCACAGTCCCTGTGTGTTTCAGGCCACTTGGAGGTGGAGGCTCACTCTCTGGGATGATGGCTGCCCTTCACATGACTCCAGACTGTCCAACTGCCCAGCTGGAGCTGGCAGGGGACGGGTCAGAATGTGATGCAGACCCCGAAGAGGAGGAGGAGGAAGAGAAGGGGAGAGAGGAGGCAGAGGTGGGAGGCGATGAGGAGGAGGAGGAGGAAGAGGCTGCCCAGGTCCGAGAGGTGGAAGTGGAGGCAGAGGTGGAGGATGAGGACCACCACGCTGATGATGACGGTGAAGATGAAGATGACATCGAGGTATTGGCAGAGGAGCCGAGGATCGCTTTGAGGACCCAGAAGCAACGTAGCCATGCTGGTGATGCTAAGTCCCCAGTCCTTCAAGGAAGAGGTAAGAACAAGGAGGAAGCTGGGGGCTGGAGGAGGCCGGCAGGAGAGGCCTCTGGGTCCCACGGGTGGAAATGGATCTGGGATGGTGGGGCCCAAGTTCTGGAGTGAGTGAGTAGCTGGGAGCCTTGCCGTGTTTGCCACTTGTGCAGAAGGTGGCTGGCTGGGTGGGCCAGCCACAGTGGCTCCTAAGAGATCTTTCCCTCAGCCCTGCAGGCCTCACAGGTGTCTGCCACTACTCAGGATGAGGCACTGGAGGAGGAGGAGGAGGAGGAGGAAGAAGAAGAAGAGGAAGAGGAAGAGGATCTCCTGACAGCTGGTTCTCAGGTGAGCAGTCCACTAGCATTTGCAGCTCAGATGGCCAGGAAGTCTTACACCTTACACCTGTAGTCCCAGGCCTTCTGTGGGTAGTGGTCCTTGAGTGGGGATGAGCCTGTAGGGTCCAGGCCCAGGGGACATAGCTCTGCTTTCCTGGGTCCCATCCCTTCCCAGGCTACTCCCTGTTGTCCTGATTGGCTACCACCCACTCAACTGCTCTGTGACTTCAAGGTCTAGTGGTCCCCCAGGTCAGGCTGACCCTCACGTAGAATGACTGTCCCTTCTTCACGGTGTCTTCCTACTGCTCAGTCACATCAGGCACCCACATTCACCCTGGAGGGGTGTTGATGTGGTCATCACACTTGTTGGGATGGAGGAAGAACTGTGGGGCTTGGGCCTCTGCCCCCGTCCTTGTCTCTGTGGTTCCTTTGAGATAAGGTTTCATGTAACCCAGGCTGGTCTCAAATTCACTCTATGGTAGGGGCTAGCCTCCACCTCCCAAGTGCTGGGATTATAGGCATGTGCCACTAGAGACCCTCGTCTCTCTAGGCTGGAGTGAAGCCTACAAGCTGTCAGTACATCTGACCTTACAGACTAATGGGTGCTTGCTGTCTTTGTCCATATTGTGGGGTTGCAGTCTATTCTGAGGTGGGGCATTCCCTAACCTCTAACCTGGGGCAGCAGAGGGCAGCATCCAGAGTTCTGGTTTCCAGGGCCTGGTGACCTTTGAAGATGTGGCTGTGTACTTCTCCCTGGAGGAGTGGGAGAGTCTAGATGCAGACCAGCGAGGCCTCTACCAGGAAGTAATGCAGGAGAACTACGGGATCCTGGTCTCCCTGGGTAAGGAAGGGCCTGTTGTTTTCTTGAGGTAGGCTGTTGTATGGCTGTTGGGGACTTATCTGTCTAAAGGGGTGCCTCTTGGGCTCCAGGATTTTGGAGCAGGTTGCTTCTGGGACAAGGCCACCCCCAGGGAGGCCTAGAACCCCAGTCCCTGGGGGGGGATCTGAATCAGATGGACACATGCTGTGTGTGAAGCTGCTGGTCTGCTCTAGGCTGTTTGGCCCCAGGAACCTTGATGAGGAGGAACAGGGGCTGGAGTCCTGCAGGTAAAGGTGTGTGGGGTACAGCTTTGAGAGCTGGGTATGGTGGGCAAAACTTTCAGGGAAAGGATGTGGGATCCTCTAGAGCAGAGGTGGAGAGGGCTGGCCTTGGAAAGGTGGGTAGTGATGTGAGCAGGGACAATGTGGGGCTCTCTGGGACAACCACCCTGTAGCTGCCATTACCCCGTCTTCTGCGCAGGATACCCGATTCCCAAGCCAGATCTGATCTTCCGCCTGGAACAAGGGGAAGAACCCTGGGTCCCTGACAGCCCCCATCCCGAGGAGGGAGACATCGTCACTGGTGTCTACACAGGTGAGGGTTTCTGCTAGCTGAGCTGCTCAGAGCTATGGCCAGACGTCAGACTTTACCAAGCCAAGTGCTCTGTCCTGAAGCGTCAGGCCTAGTGGTCTGGGGTGTGCTGTGGCTCTGGGGAATCAGGGTGGCCACTGTGTGCTGGCCTCTGCCTGTGCGTCTTCACGGTCCAGCTCCACAGAGGCCTGCAGATGGTAAGTCCTTCACAAGTAGTTCCTTATCCCAGGCTTGGAGAAAGACTTTAAAAAAAAATGAGGGCAGTTATCCAGTTGTTGTAGTCAGCCACACACCACTGAGATGAATCTTCAAACCAAGCACAATTTGGGGGAGGAAAGTATTTATTGGAACTATAGATTGAGGGGAAGTTCCGTAACAGTGAAAGAGGCTGGCCCTCTTTCAGAGGTCTGAGCAGATAGAAAAACTCATCACCTACACCACACACAGAAAACAGGCAGGAAGGGGCCAAGGAGAGAATTTCTTCTCCTTTATATAGCCTTAGGGTGGGGTCTTGCAGCGCTATCCCAGACTTAATGGCTTCCTGAGTCTCTGGAATTTCCTTCCTGCACTGCCCACACAGGAAAGGATGTTTACTTCCAGCTTCTTTGAGCTTCTTTACATCCTGCCCCCTACTGAGAGGCTGCCTTCCTGTAAACATCCTCAGAGACCCACCCAAGATAATTAAAAAGATCAAGTTGACAACAAAACCTAACCATCACAGTTGTCATCGGAGCAGAGCAGAGTGCCAATGTGGCTATTCTCACTTGAGGTCTTACCCTTGTCTGGCTTCTTGCCCATTTGGCTGTTTAGATAAAAATGACCTCTCAGCCCTTCACTTCCTTCTTGGGAAGTCACAGGGGCAGCTTCTGGCCCAGGTGGGGGTTCAAGGCCTTCTGGGGGGCTTGGGGTAGTTGAAGTGATGAGGACTTTGCTGGATGCCTTGAGTTGACTCAGCTCCCTGAGCCTCACTGAGTTCCTCTGCAGAATAGAGTGGGAACTGAACCCGTGGTCATGGTCGTTTCAGCTTCTCTTTGAGTCTGGGAGTCACCTTGGGATTTCAGGGTGTTGGAAGCCCTTACCTGGGAGGTGTCTGGCTTGAGGCTGAGGTGTCAGAAAACCCTGGAGCTGCTATAGACGTGCATTACAATAAAAGTAATGAAAAATCCGAAAACCTTCCTTCAGTCACGTGCCTGTGCGTACATCCTCACAGTGGTTCTGCAAGGTCACGAGGACTCCTGAGCCTCCCTTCAGACAAGGGTGGTAGATTTTCAAGAAGTCCAGAGAGGGACAAGGCCTTGGCCTGCCCACAGCTCCTCATCGTCATGTGGCTGCATGCTTCCTGCCAAGGCTCCAGATACTTGGACTTCCCTACGCTCTTTCCTAGGCCAGAGGGTTCTGGGTATAGCAGTGTTTCTGAGCATGGGATGTGTCCACTCATGGACACACGTGTGCGGAAAAGCTGCCTGCCTGGATGGGGCAGACAGCAACATTGGCCAATCTCCGAGCGGGGGCTCAAGATGGGCCCCTCTATTCCATGGTTGACGGGTACTAGGGAGGTCTGCTGCAGGCTTGGTGGTCCCTTTCAGTGAGGGTGACATGGAACGGATGGCCATGCATGTGGCTGGGGATTTGGGAGCTCCCTGACAGGCTTAGATAGCTGGGCCGCTACCTCTCTTCTCTCCTGTGACAGTCACAACGCTGGAGCTGGTAGCCTAGGGTGTCGTCCAGCCCAGGCTGTCTGTGCAGGACCCAGGTACATCTCTGATGGTAACATGCTTGCATGGAGGGATGTACATGTGGCAAAGCTGAGGGCAGCCTGGACAGAGGTCTTCCTTCTTCCCTCTGAAGACAGCCTGTGGCTGAGTGGTCCCCTCTCCCTCCAGCCATGTCTGCCCAGCAGAGCCAGCTAGGAATTGAGACTTGCTGAGGGTGGCGGGATAAATGCTAACTGTCCTGTGGCTGGCATTCTATACTTCTAGATTAGGCTCCCAAGACAAGTTTCCTTTCCTTTCCCTTCCCATGCTCCTTAGGGCCACATGTGGCATATGGACTCTGGTCACTTTCCCCCACTCAGTTGGGCCTCCTCTGAGTCCCCGCTGGTCCTTCAGCCTGTGTTCCAGTCGACAGTTCTTCATTCCCCTCCCAGCTTCCAACCCCATCCCTTCTGGCCTTTCTTTCTCTTGATCCAGCCTTGGTCACAGGGTCCTTGTCTCATGCACTTGCTGGAGAGATCTCTGCCCTTGGTTGAGCCCTGTGTCCTGCCAGCCCCCGATCTTTACTAGAGCAGAGACTGTCTCTGAAGAGACACATACCCTGGTGACCAGAGGCCTCACACAGATGTGATCTAGCCCTGAGTATCTGTGTAGGGTTGGCCTCTGCTCTGAGATAGACCCTCTCTGCTTCCCGGTTTCCCTCCCTAGCACTTGATCTTCCAGCTCAGTGCTGTCCAGAGTAGAATCTATCTGGTACCCAGGGGCTCCTGGAGGGAACCAACTTAGTCATTCATACAGGAAAGAACAGAGATAAAGTTTAAAAGGCAGTGAAGCCAGAGGCACAAGGTGGTGCATGCATCTGAGTTCATTTCTAATGGTTAGAAGGCCCTGGCATACCCATTGTCTCTCTTCTCTCTGCTTGCAAATAAATAGTTTCTAGAGGCAGAGAGAGGTGGAGGCATCTGAATCTGATGAGCACCTGGGACACACAGCCAGGTGCTGTGGAGCCCCAAACAAGATGAACCTAGAAGTACAGACCACCACCTCTAGGCAGAGGAAGCAACTCCGCTGGGCACACATAAGTACAGGAGAGCGACAGGGGAGGCATCCCAGCTAGGGCAGTGTGTGAGCCTCTTACCTCAGCAAGCAGAGGCTGGCACACCACTGTGAGCACTGGGGGAACCTTAACAGGCCTTCCAATTGAGTTTCACTTGGCCATGCCCTGAAGGGGACCTTGGATATTACTGAGCCTGTCTTTTCCAGTGTTGGCCAGGGGCAAAGAGCTTGGGTTCTCGTTTTCCCTAAGTCAGTCTCTGGGCTTGGTGTAGGTGTTAGGAATAAGCGAGAGGAGCCTCTGGCAGAGGGACAGGCTGCTTAGTGCCTGGAGCAAAAACCTAGTGGGTTTCTAGGTGCTGGAGGCTTGGAAAGGGTGGTCTCCCAGGTTGGCGAGGGCCTTAGTGTTGGATCTGCCCATTATCTGTTAAGGGACAGAGACCAAAGAGTTGTTGGCCTTTCAGCAGTCACTTTCCAGTGAGGGGGCAGCCCAGTGCCTGTCCTCAAGGGAGGGCATCGGCCTTTAGACCTGGTAGCCTGGCAAGGGACTGACTGGAAGGAAAGATGCCAGTGTAGAGGCTGATCACCTCCCCGAGCTAGAGCTCAGACATCTCCCTGGCAGCCTTCAATGGGAACGTCCACCAACTTGGCACATCATTCTCACGTCCCTGCTTGCTTGGGTGCTGTTCCAAACAGGGAGAGGGACTCTTCATCTTGCGTTTCTGTGTCTGGGTGGAGGGTGTTGTGGGGTGGGGAGGTGTGAGGGCTGGATCTTACTCAGGGGACAGGTCAGAGGGAGGAAAATGGCAAGTAACGTGATCAAGGGACTTCACAGGGCCTGGTCTGCTTGGGCACAAAGGGCCCCAACCTGGCACACAGTCCTTAGAGAAGCAAGTAGATTGTGTGCATCAGCCATGGGAGACCCCCAAGGGGTAGAGTACAGTGGAATAGTGAGCTAGTGTTGAGGTTTATAAAAATCCCAGTTTTAGACTCTGAAGGGGCAAACCTCTTAAGACCCATCCCGTCAGCCGTTACTTATGACAGAGGCTGTGACCAGAAGGTGGCAATTGTAAACAGGTGGACACAATTGAGTAGTGACAACCCAGAGTCCTGAGGATTTTAATTTGTTCCCCTGGCACTGACCTGCCTGGGTGGCCCCTCCAGCAGCTCTCGTCACCTGTCCCTTATGGTGGGTGGGAAGCCTACTTCATCAGGATCTTAGTGTCCTTAGCTTTACCTTATCTGTAAAGATGTCCTAGTGGCCAAGCTGTGTAGATTCTCTCTCCCTAGACAACTGGCTCTGACTCCCTAACTTCCTAGAGGCCTGTCACCCAAGGTCAGGTCCTTGGAGCAAATGTTGGATGCAAGGGATGTGAAAGTCAGCTCCCGTCTCTGAGTCTCACTTCACATCACTTCTGGATGTTTGGCCCTCTGGCTGCTGAGAAACGTAGCACACCCTCTGGAGATGAGCATCTCACAGTAACACTGAAAGGCCCTCACCTGGCCCCACAGAGGCTTCTGGTCTGAGCACCAGCACTCCCTGTCCAGGTGGCTTTACTCAGAACCCTCACACTCCAGACTGAGCCATGTTGGCAACAGGAAGAGAACAAAGCTGGGCTCCCCTCTTGAAAAGGTCCAGTGACTTCCTGAGATCCCACCTTGGAGTGCAGCCAGGTGGGACTTCTCCAGGGCTCAGGGGTCCTCCCTCCCCCTCACTTGGCATCACTGGTGATCTCCCTTCACATTGCTGTGTGTTTAATCGGGTCCCACTGTAGGGGTTGTTGGAAGTGGCCCAGCCAGTTTAAATGTAATGAATGGTGACATCTCCCAGGCCTCTTTCAGGACCATCTAGAGTTGTGTGTGGTGGTGTGGGGGCTCATCTCTCAAGCCAGTAGGCATTCCTACTGTTCCCACACTTCAAGAGATGGTGTTGGGGAACTGCAGACCAACCCACCACCCTAGTTCCTGGCAAGACTAGGTCAGAAGCCAACAGGAGATTATTCGGCATTTCCTGGTCCTCATCAGGCTCTATTAAAAACTGTCAGAAGCCAGGGCATGGTGGTTCATGTATTTAATCCCTGTGCTCTGGAGGCAGAGTTAGGCGGATCACAAAGCCAGCCTGAGACTGCATAGTGAATTCCAGGTCAGCCTGGGCTAGAGCGAGACCCTACCTACAACCTCCCCCAATCCCCCCCCCCAAAAAAAAAAGCCAAACAAAAAACTGCCAGAAAGGGCTTTCTGGTCTAAGCCTAGACCACCTGTCCCTTCCTCATCAGCTCCTCCCTGCTCCAGGGGTCTGCCAACTTTCCCAGGTTTGGTAGTTGTGGCTGAACAAAGAAGGGCACTTAGCCAGGAGTGGCTCAGCTACTTCACTCAGGTGGTCATCTTGGCCTCTAGGAGTGAGTGAACTTGGCTTAACAAGGAACTTTTTCTTCCAAACCTTATGTTTGCTACAATTGAATATTACTAGCCACAGAAAATTTAGAAAGTATTTTAAAGTATGAAAAATAAAGTAATCCATTTTCTTGTACTTGTATATGATTCATGTGTGGTTTTCCCCAGGTGCGTTCAGGCCCACTCAGTTCTGCCTGGCTTTATTTCACATGGTCTTCCTTCTGAACCCTGGGTCACATATCGGATGTCATGTAGAGCAAGAGTTGGCTTCTGAGACTTCCTGGGCTCTGACTTCAATGGTCCAGGCTCACCTTAGCTGGTGGCAGGTGAAACAGGCCAGTCAAGTGAAGGGGGAGATAATTACTTTCTCCAGCTGTGGGAAAGCAGACTGTCTAGATGCTGGGATCTGAGATGGCCCAGTGTACGAGAGAGCAGGTGTGCAGGTATTCTAACACCTGGGGCTGCTGTGGTCCAGGTGATTTCCCCAAGTCTCCTGGGTGACTCGCTGCCATCTCTACGCACAGTGGTTCCGTCCTGTGTGGTGGGCAGCCATCAACACTCTCATTTCATAGACAAGATGGCTTTACAGAACACCCACTCCAGAGCCATGCTCCACACTGCCCATGCTTAAGGAAGGGCGAGGGTTGCATCTTCGTGGAGGAGGGACAAGTGTGTGAAATGCTCAGGTGCTCACAGCATACCCAGCCCAAATACAGAGTTTGGAGAAAGCAAGCCCAAGGGAACCACTCCATGCACACCCCGAGCAGACTCAGAATGAGGGCAGAGCCCTCCCCCTTCCCTCTCCTGTTTGCTCTGGGGGTGGGAGAAGATGGGAGGGGGGTGATGGTAGCCAAGTGCTGGCACCTGGAGCTGTGCTATGCCCGGTCTCCCTTGAGCCTCTCTTCCAGCCTTCACCCTCACAGGCCCCTGCAGACAGACTCTAAGTCTCCCCTCCTTTGCAGGTTGGCTGTCTATGCCAAGGCCTCCACAAGGTCCCTAACTGGAGAAGGTTCCGGCTTTGCTGCCCCTGGAGTCAGTGCTGACTGGGTGGGGCACGGACCTTTCACTTTATTGCATGTCTGTCCGAGTGGAGGGAGTCAGGGTCTTGCAAGGGCTCCTGTCACAGCCTCTTATCTTTGTTATCGCCTTCAGGAGCCTGGTTCTGGACAGATGACATGGATGACCACGAGGAGGAGGAGGAGGAGGACTTCCTGGCAGAGATGGCTGAGGAGGAGAATGAGCCTCCGGGACTCTGGTCTGCTGCATACGGTGTGGGGGATGTACCTGGGACATGGGGTCCTGACGACTCGGATCTGGCGCAGATTCCCGAGGGATGGGGACCTGGAGTCCTGGCCGAGGAGGCCGAAGCAAAGCCGTTCCTGCCTGGCCAGGGGCCAGATGAGAACCTGCTGACACCCTGGGCGTGTCCCACGGTGGCAGCTCCTATGGGGCAGTCCGAGACCACTTGTGAAGTGTGTGGGAAAGTGTTCCCGCATCGGTCGCGGCTGGCCAAGCATCAGCGCTACCACGCGGCCATCAAGCCCTTCGGCTGCGACGAGTGTGGCAAAGGCTTCGTGTACCGCTCGCACCTGGCCATCCACCAGCGCACGCACACGGGCGAGAAGCCCTTCCCGTGCCCGGACTGCGGTAAGCGATTCGTCTACAAGTCGCACCTGGTCACACACAGGCGCATTCACACGGGTGAGCGGCCCTACCGCTGCGCCTTCTGCGGCGCGGGCTTCGGTCGCCGCTCCTACCTGGTGACGCACCAGCGCACGCACACGGGCGAGCGGCCCTACCCGTGCCCGCACTGCGGCCGCAGCTTCAGCCAGAGCTCGGCACTCGCGCGGCACCAGGCGGTGCACACGGCCGACCGGCCCCACTGCTGCCCGGACTGCGGCCAGGCCTTCCGCCTGCGCGCCGACTATCAGCGCCACCGGCGCGGGGGCGGCTGCTCGGAGCCCGGCGGGGACGGCGGCCCGCCCCGAGAGCCCCGCCACATGGCGGCCACGGCGGGGCAGGGAGAGCCAGAGGCTGGGCCGCAGGCAACCGAGGATCGCCAGGCTGACGTGGTGGACAGAGTCGTCGAGGCCCAAACGAGAGAGGAGGCGGCGGCGGCGGCAGAGGCTCCGGTGATGGAGAGCAAGAAGGACCCGGAGCCCGACAGCCGGTTCCGCGAGATGGGCAACGGCCTGGGGGACGGCGGAGGCCCCTCGCATCCTCTCGGCTTTCCCTTTCCCGTGCACCCCAAGCCCTGGATGCACCCGGATGGCTTCCCGATGTTGGGGCTCCCCGAGTTCCCCGAGCGGCTACCGGTCGACGGGCGTCCCTTGCCAGGACCTCTGCTGGGCCCGCTGTCCCTGGTGGAGGGCGCGGGGCCGCGCTGCGACCCTTTCCGTAGCGCCGGCAGCGCCCGGGGCGGCGGCAGCCTGCGCGCGTTCGCGCCCGCCGTGGGGAGCCTGCTGGCCGAGCCCGCGCCCGCCGCGCTGGCCGAGGAGGAGAGCCCGTGGATCTGCTCGGACTGCGGCAAGACGTTCGGGCGTCGCGCCGCGCTGGCCAAGCACCAGCGCTACCACGCGGGGGAGCGCCCGCACCGCTGCGCCGACTGCGGCAAGAGCTTCGTGTACAGCTCGCACCTGGCGCGCCACCGGCGCACGCACACCGGCGAGCGGCCCTTTCCGTGCCCGGAGTGCGGCGCGCGCTTCGCCCGCGGCTCGCACCTGGCGGCGCACGTGCGCGGCCACACCGGCGAGAAGCCCTTCGTGTGCGGGGTGTGCGGCGCGGGCTTCAGCCGCCGCGCGCACCTGACGGCGCACGGGCGCGCGCACACCGGCGAGCGGCCCTACGCGTGCGGCGAGTGCGGCCGGCGCTTCGGGCAGAGCGCGGCGCTGACGCGGCACCAGTGGGCGCACGCCGAGGAGAAGCCGCACCGCTGCCCCGACTGCGGCAAGGGCTTCGGCCACAGCTCGGACTTCAAGCGGCACCGGCGCACGCACACGGGCGAGAAGCCCTTCCGCTGCACCGACTGCGGCCGCGGCTTCGCGCAGCGCTCCAACCTGGCCAAGCACCGGCGCGGCCACACGGGCGAGCGGCCCTTCCCGTGCCCCGAGTGCGGCAAGTGCTTCTCGCAGCGCTCGGTGCTCGTGACGCACCAGCGCACGCACACGGGCGAGCGGCCGTACGCCTGCG
>PVHP010015005.1:35000-38152 GCA_004024765.1 Zapus hudsonius
ATTGCATATTCCCTGTGTTTTCTGGAAATTTGGTAAGAGACTTAACCATATCACTTTTTAAAGTTTTTTTTTCCAACAACTGCTTACTCAACGTGGTGTGAATTTAAGAAATATTTTTATTTATTGGTAAGGAGAGGATATGAGAGGAGAAAAAGAGGTAGAGAGAGGGGGAGCGGGAGAGGAAGAACACCAGGGCCTCTTGCCACTGCAAACAAACTCCAGATTCATGTCCTACGTTGTGCATCTGGCTTTTTAGGTACTGGGGAATAAGACCCAGGCTGATAGGCTTTGCAAGCAAATACCTTAACCATTGAGCCATTTCTCCAGCCTGGCGTGAATTTTTTTCAATCAGGAGGAATACGTGTATCTGTATGCCCCTCCTATTGTGATACTAAAACTGTTGGTGATTATGATAGACCAGCACTTCACTGGGGATTACAACATGACAATATTCTGTAACTTCTTTACTGTTCTACCACGTGCCAACTGAGACTCCCATAAAGAGCTGCTACCCCTCACTAGCCATTAGGTACCTCGAAGACAATTTGTGTAGGAAAAGTAGAATAAATGCTTCATTTTATCAGTTTTCAAAGTAATGCATTTGTTGTTTAGGATCCTTCAAAAATGTCTAAAGAGTTTGTTTTTTTAATGTTATTAATTGCAATCAGAGAGAGAGCGAAGGAGAGAAAGAATGGGCACACCAAGACCTCCTTCCACTGTAGATGAACTCCAGCTGCAAGAGCCACTTTGTGCATGTGGCTCCATGTGGGTACTGGGGAATTGAACCTAGGCTGTCAGGCTTTGCAAACAAGCACCTTTAACTGCTGAGCAATCTCTCCAGCCCTTAATTTGTTTTTCTTTGTTGTTTTGGTTTGGTTCCATTGATTATTATTACTACTACTATTGATAATAATTATTATTATTACTTTGGTTTTTTGAGGTAGGGTCTCACTCTAGTCCAGGCTGACCTGGAATTCACTATGTGGTCTCAGGGTGGCTTTGAACTCACAGTGATCCTCCTAACTCTGCATACTGAGTGCTGGGATTAAAGGCGTGCGCCACCATGCCCAGCTCTGATTTAAAGGATCTTTTCAACCCATTGACAAGTTGTCTTATCTTTGACTAATGAAGCATCAAATCTTGCTGGGACAAAGCACCCAACCAAAATCAGCTGGTGGGAGGAACTTTTTATTTTGGCTTATAGTCTCAAGTAAGCTTCATGATGGCAGGAGACCACATGGCATGAGCAGATGGCACATCACCTTTGCCACAGAAGGTAGAAAAAAGCAGCAGAGAGTGAGCTAAGTTCTGGTAAGGGGAGCTGAGTTAATACCCCTAAGCCTGCCCCCAACAACACACCTCCTCCAGCAAGGCTCCACCTCCCAAATTGCCACCAGCTGGAAACCAAGCATTCAAAGCCTATGAGTTTATGGGGGGACACCTAATTCAAGCCACCCCATTCTGCCCCTAAGCCCCATAAACTGATGCATATCCATTCAATCCCACTTTAAAAGACTGTAGTTTTTACCAGTCCCAACACTGTTTAAACATCCCTCGAGTCCAAGGTCACTAACTATGATCTGTAAAATCAAAAACACACACTGACACACAGTGAACATTCACACCGCAAAAGATGGTATAGCAAAGAAAGACTGACCTGATGTAAGATCTAGAACATCAAATCCCATGTAGCTGCAAGTCTTGCATCCCTAAGCAGTGACAGAGTCTCTGGGTTTCTAATTCTCCTCCGGCTGGCCTGCTCACAGCTCAGGGAACAGTCACCACCTGGTTGGCAGCTCTCCTTGACAGCTGTCCACAGTCCTGGCATCTCAATACAAGCCGTAGCGTCTCCACTGCAACTGACAAAGCATGCTCATGGCTCCATCAGGCCTCCAAGAAGGGACTTCAATAAGCCTGCCTCACGTTCTTCGGTGGCAATTTCCAAGAAAGAAACTACAATGCAAATCTAATGACCTTTTCTTTCCTGCATCTGTTATACTCACATAGTACCAGGTGGGCTACCAAATTTGGTAATCCAGCAGGGAATAAAGCTGACTTTGAAGAGCAGGAAAACTTCAACATTCAGGTTCCTTACTTTGAGTATTTCTTCCTGCTGTGCCAATGAGGAGCAGTGGACCCATTCTCAATGGTGGTAATCTCTGAAACAGCTGATGTCTCCAGCCTGAAGTTTTCATTTCTTTATGTTCCATACCTTTCTGCTCATATCAGTCCACTTTTTCAACACTCATCCATACTTGAGTTCTTACGACAAAGGCAGAACACACCAAGCCTCTCACACAAATTGTCTCAACCCAGTCCAGACAAAGCTCTTTCTTCCCCTCAGAAGGCAGACCTGCACAGTCGACAGTTCTTTCTGTATTTAGTTCTTTCCAACTCTGACCAGAATGGTCCATCCAGCTCTGCTTAGAGCACTGCAAGCTTTTTTTTGTTTTGTTTTGTTTTTTGAGGTAGGGTCTCGCTCTAGCCCAGGCTGACCTGGACTTCACTCTGTAGTCTCAGGGTGGCCTTGAACTCACGGTGATCCTCCTACCTCTGCCTCCCTAGTGCTGGGATTAAAGACATGCGCCACCATGCCCGGCTACTGCAAGCTTTTTAATCCTTCCACATTCCTCCTGCACATCAGTTCCAGAAGGCCAGAAATCATTGCTGGGAGAAGTACCTGACCAAAAGGAGCTGATGGAGGAAAGGATTTATTTTGGTTTATAGTTGTTGCGGTCAGCTTTCTAGTTGCTGCGCAGAAGAACCCAAACAAAAGCGGCTTCTGGAGGAATGGGTTTATTTGGCTTACGGACTCAAGGGGAGACTCCATCCTGGCAGGGAAAACAATGGCATGAGCAGAGGGCTGGACAGCACCTCTGCCACAGCACTGCAAACAGCGGCAGGAAGGTGTGCCAAACACTGGCAAGGGGAAGCTGGTTTACAATCCCATAAACCTGCCCCCGACAACACAGCTTCATCGAGGTTGTAAAACCCAAACTGCCATCAGCTGAGGATCGATCTATCAGAACACATTCAATTGTTTGTGGGGGACACCTGTATCAAACCATGACAGTCCGCCCCTGGCCCCCACAAACTAATAATCATACAAGATATAAACACAATATGTTCAGCTCAACTCTTAAGTCCCCGCA
>PVHP010015006.1:0-38100 GCA_004024765.1 Zapus hudsonius
ACATGTATATGAGAGAGAGAGAGATTGGGAGAGAGAGAGAGGGAGGGAGGGAGGGAGGGAGGGAGGGAGGGAGCATGTGGAGACCAGAGTTAGACTCTGGATGGCCTTATTACTTACTCTCTACCTTATTTATTTAGTCAAGATCTCTCACTTGAACCCAGAGCTCACTGATTTGTCTAGTATAGCTATCCAACTTGCCCCAAGGACCCCCTATCTCTGCCTCTCCAGAAGTAGGATTATAGATGGGCTGTTACACCCGTCTGGCATTTATGTGGTGCTGGAGATCTGAGCTCAGGCCCTCTTGCTTGAAGGGCAAGTACCTTCCTGATTAAGGAATCTCCTCACCTCCACATGAGGAGCTTCTGAGAGACTGGAACTGACAAGGAGGATTTTGAAACCTAGTGACACATGTTTTCTTCATCATTCCTACTGTCTGGAATGTTTGGTGACACACACAACGTTATGATAATTTTATCAAAGAAGAGAGCGTAGGTGTGCTTAGCACATAAGAGCAAACCATTAATGACTCATGGCATAGAGTTGAATTCTATCACATTCCCTCTCACTCCTTGTTCAGAGGACTTTAGATTCCTCATGGTTGTGATCTTTAAATGGGCCCCATGAATACATGGTATGAAATACTGAGATTGAAGTTAGCATCTCCCTGTGAGATGTCATTGCCATCTCTTTCTCATTATAAAGTTGCCTTATCCTTCTAGGTCAAATGAGTACAACTGTGCATCCTCTGTTTTATGGAGTGAAATAACCCTAAAAATACAGGGAGTCCTATACTGCCTTGATTTCCACCTCTGAAGTCATTAATATAATTTATTATGAAGCTACAGGAAATGAGTTGCTGAATATTTCAAAGCAGAGAGAAAATAATATAATTCTATTGTTGCCATAGAACCAGTGTATCTTGGAGTAACATGTAGCCATAGTAACAAGATAAGGATATATTCCGTAAATGTTTAACTGTGATTCTACGCATCATGTGCATTCAAGAAGGGCTGATTCTTGTTATTTATAATTGAATTAATTTTCTGACACATTTGGGGTCCACTCTTCAACAGTGGTTTTCAATTACCTTAATTTAAGATGATGAGTGTAGTAAGATTTTCTTCAGGCCATTATTGTGAGAAAGGGGTTAGAACTTCTTTATCATTTAAAAAGAAGCTGGAAAGGGACTTTAAAGTGAGTAAATATTTTTGAATGAGCCAAGTAGTCTTTGAGGATAAATATTAGGGTTTTAAGAGTAAATCTAGCTCTGGGCCTTTAGATTGACATTCTTACTAAAATTCCAAAGGAAGAAGAAATGGTCTGAATCCTGTGCATTAATAAAAGCACTGACAATACTCTAAAGTAGTGCCTGTGGTCTGAGAGTCCCCTGTGCCAGAACATTCTCTTGGACCCTCTTATTTGATCTTCTCACCTCCATTGTGCACATGCAGAAAGTGAGGCCCAGGCACAACCTGAACCCCCAACAGAGGAAGATGCAGGGAAGGGTGATTCAGGGGTTAGGACACCTCGACCAGTCCCATATAGCTGGTGAGAGGCAAGGACAGTTTCTGTGCTCTTGTGGTCTGACCAGAGTCCATGGCTCTAACCACTGCTCTCACAGCCATTTTAGGTATCCAGCCTTTACCACAGGTCTGGTGTCCTTGTGGTACCTCCTCTGTCCTCTTATCCCTTGTTCTGCCCGTGGCTTGTTGGTTCCAGGAAGAGTAAAGCCCTCAGGTTGGCCCCATATGCATGGCCATCCAGCTGGAGATGGTGAGCAAATACTTCACCAACTGAGCCACCTCAGTTGTGCTTGTGCTCTGCTAAGAAGAGGATCTCAGAGAACATGGGACACAGACATGAGGGAGACACGCATTAACCCTCCAGTGTGACAGGCACCATCCTGGTGTGGGGATAAGTGAAGAAAGAAGACAAAACGCCAGTAGCTTCTCTCACTGGGAGAAAAGCCCAAAGGGAAAGAGACCTATGGCTAAGACTCTAGAATTTACCAGAATAATATGATTTGAGGGAGTACAAAATTAACCCTGAATATAAATCTAGAACATAGGATGGCTGTGATCCAAGGCTGAAGAAGGAGGTGGTTGGGGCACACACTGCAGGTGGAATGACAGGTCTGAAATGACTTCTAAGGGTCTAGAGAACTAGCTCAGTGGTTGAAGAGCTTTCCTCGCAAGCATGACGACCTGATTTTAATACCCAGCACAGGCAGAACTGCCTGGAATGGTCGCCTGTACCTATGATCCCAGCACTAGGAAAGCAGACAAGTGGATCCCTGGAGCTTGCTGGCCAGCCAGCCTAGCCTATTGATAAGTTCCAAGTCAAAGAAAGATCATGTCTCAAAAAATAGGAGTGGCATTCCTGAAGATGACAAGCATGAACACCTGAAGTTGAATCCCCAGGACCCAGGCATAGTGGTTTGTAACACCTGTGCTGGGGAAATGGAGGCAGGGGATCCCTGGCACTGGCGGTAACTAGTCTAGCTGAATCAGTGAGTGCCAGATTCAATAAGTGATGCTGTTTCAAAACCAAAGGTGGAGAAGAAATGAGGAAAGAAGACCTTTGATGTTAGTGTCTGGCCTCCACATGCATGTGCCCATACATATGTGTGCCCACATACACATGAACATACGTACACACATGCACATATACCACACATACACACACATTCAGACACAAAATCAGAAACAGTCAGATCACAGCTTCCACTGGCTCCTGCCTTGACCTTGGATATGATTGCTTGAGCAGCATCTATAGCCGTTGCCTGTAAGGGAAGAGAAAATCAAGTGCAGAGAGGCCAGAGCTGCCAGGACTGGAGCAGGAAAACCTCTGCTACCTTAGGCTTCTTGCTAGGTGATAGAAACCTCTGCACTGTGCACAACACAGTGGTTGAGCTACTCAATTACAAAGGCCCTGTAGACAAATCTGGCACCTGTCCATCCTTGGGGTCTCATTTTCACTGTCATGTCTTCAGGGAGGCTTTCTTTGTCTTAAGGTGGGATCTTCTGCAGAAGACTGTGAGCAAAATCATTGAGGACATGGGGTGTGGGGTGGCTCAGTTGGTGAAGTATTTGCTTTGTAAGCATGAGGATCTGAGTTTGGATCCTCAGCACCAATGTAAAATGTCAAACATAGTGATGTTCTCCTGTAATCCCAGAGCTGGGGAGGCAGAGACAGGGGTTCCTGAGGTTCCCAAGCAAGCCAGTCTAGAAAAATAGGCAAGTTCCAGGTCAATGAGAGCCCTTGTCTCAAAAATAGATGAGCACAGGCTGGAGATATGGCTCAGCAGTTAAGGTGCCTGCCTGTAGAGCAGAAGAAACTGAGTTCAGTTCCCCAGTGCCCACGTAAAGCCAGATGCACAGGTGATGCATGCGTCTGGAATTTATTTGCCGTGGCTGAAGTCCCTGGCGTGCCTATTCTCTCTTTATCTCTTTCTCTCTCATTCTCTCAAACACATAAATAAATACTTAAAAACATTTTTAAATATTTAAATTGAAAAATATTTTTAAAAATAGGCAAGCAGGACCTGAGGGATGCATTCCAAGGTTGTTCTTTAAGCTGCACGCACACACACACACACACACACACACACACACACACACACACACAAAGAAGGAAGAAATAAAGCAGAACAAGGCAAAGGCACAGTGATAAACTGGGGCCTCGGTGACCATGTGTTTGTTTGAATTTGCTGAACTGTGTTGACATGGCCCTCAGTGCCTGCTGAACAATTGAATCAGTTCAAAATTAATGACTGCGTTGTTTCCACTAATGATGATAACAATACCATGACAGGCCAGGAATGCTCGGGCATGGGAACTTTGCACAAAAGTCTATGGCCTTCTGAATCACACACCCTCTCTGATAAGGATTTGTTTCTTTTCATTAAGCTTTGTGGAGTCCTAACTGTTGGGTTACAAACAATAACTATGAAAGCAGATGCTGCTGCTGCCCAAGTCCTCATAATGGGCAGCTGACAAGGGAGTTGGCCTCACCCGCTTTGGGTCTGTTGGCAAACAAGGCAGCAATGCAGCCCGTGGCTCCCTGACAAATAACTCGTCACTGTAATTAAAGCAGAACCAGATACCCGCTGCTTTGGGCTTCATCTCCCTTCATGTGGACAAATGAGTTGGCGAAGCAGCATATGGACGGAGACCAACAACTGAATGGAACATCCCCGTGCTTAGATCAGCGAGGGCAAGGAGCAAGACAACCAAAGTGTCTCCATTTGCAGTGAAGCCCCAGGATGCCAGCAAGGGGTGCAGCGCTGAGGCAGGGTGAGGACCTAGGTCTGCACTAATGCAAAGAAGGCAGGCTCCAGAGCTGCTGGCGGTAAGGAAGGAAGGTCATTTCCAACAATGCTTTGCAAAACCGTAAACAGATACCCGGGTGGAGAGATCCTTCTGCTCACAGAAGCCAGAATCAATTGCCCAGGAAATGATCTCAACTTGGCAGACATTTTAGGGAAATTTAGCCATAAGTAGGTAAAAAGTAGATAAGAAGCTGGTCAAAATGTATCTCTTTTTGACTTCTTTCCTTTGGCAGTATATGGGCATAGTATAAAGCAATTCAGTATCTTCAATAAATAGAAATTAATTTCATCAAAGAATTTGTACTGTGTCTAAGGTCTAAAGGTAATGAGCCTCCCTATACCATGGTGCTTATGTTTGAATTCGTGGCTGAACATGAATCCTTTCCTCAGCCAGGAGAGAAGATGGCAGATGAGTGAGCAGTCATGGCTGCTGGCTTCTTACACTCTGTAAGGATCCTGCCTGGGCCAGGCTTCTTTGGTGTAGCATCCCTTATAAATACTGTAGCATCTTAAGTAAGTTCATTCCAACAGCAATGTCAGCTCTTTGGAAGAGTTGTTGTAGAAACAAAAGCAGTAATAAGCAAAACCCTACGCTACCTCCTCATAGGATCAACCTTCAGAGTCACTTGCCACTTCTGTCGCAGATCTGGTCCAGCTAGGAAGTGAAGGCAGGTCAGGGTGCCTTGTCTGAGCACTTGCTGAATGCCAGACATGATCAGCCAGGTGATTCTTTCTCTTCCTGAGCTTGGAAGGTAGGTGGGACTAGCCTGGCCAAATGTCTGATGCAGCTGGATCGAGAAGGGTCTAAGAGCCTATCAAAGACAAAACTGGTCACCAGGAGGCTAGAAGGCAAATGCAAGTCAGTTTCAACCCATCATTGGGAGTCTAGGCGGCAGGAACAGGAGATGCATGGGTGAGAAGTTCCCAGTCTGCAGCAACTTCACAGCAGCAGATAGATGCTAAGGATTGATTAGTCAGAGAAGAGGCAGACAGAGGGCCAGCAGCATTGAGTGGCAGCTGACAGAGTGTGAGAATGGAGAAGAATGGAGAAAGTAGAACAAGAACACAGAGATATGCAGCAGAATGCAGCACCTGGGGAAGGGGTTTATGATCCCTGCAAACACTCCCTGTCCCGAGAGTTCCATCCAATTCCATTTTGACAGAATGCCAAACCACTTTTCAGTTAACAAGTGAGTATGTTTATCTAAGTTTACTTTAAGACCGGGAGCCAGGATATGAAACTGGATTATCAATATCCTGACTTCTTGTGCTGAGGAGATGGTTCAGCAGATACAATGCTTGCTGCACAAGTTGAGGATTGGAGATGCCGTGGCCCCTGCTCTGTAATCCCAGTGCTTGGGTGGTAGAGACAGGGGGTGCCCAGGACAAACTGTCTACCTAGAGTAACCAAGTTAATGAGAGTTTTGGGTTCCAATCAAAGATCCTTTCTCAACAAATAAAGTAGAGAATGATCAAGGAAAACACTTAATATTAACGTTTGGCCTCCAAGCATACCTGTACATATGTATACACACACACACACACATATGCTGACATCCATGTAGCTCACTCTTTTGAGTGAGTTTTGCTTCCATTACCTGAATATTTACCTTCAAGGATCCAGTCTCTCCACAGAGCTAAATATAGACAGTTCATTCAATAGCATACAATGTATTTTACATAACAGGTTACATAATATAAAATTATATAATACATACAGAGATGCTACTCTTATGTAAAATTTAAATTTCTGAGACTTTCCCAAATATGTTAATTTTTTCTATCAAATCCATCATTTCATTTACTTAACAGTAATTGAAATAATGAAGAAAATATTTTTATTAATTCCCAATAATTTGCATATAAAAGAATACATAGATACCTATAACTTTAGGCAGAGACACCTTGCCCTATCTCTTACCACTTTGAAACTAATGGAGTTTTTTTGTTTGTTTGTTTGTTTACTAACCATTTATCCATCCATCTAATATTTATTGAGACCCTGGCCTGCTAAGTATACACTAGAACAAAGTGGTGAATGTCTTCTGGCTTGGGGGTTGCTGCATAGCTTGGGAACAGGCTTTGGACAATCAGTTGAGTTAATCACCAGTGAGGCTGGAACTCTAAAGGACTGTGAGAGCAAAGAGGGGGTCATGACTACACACAAGGAAGGACCTGAGAGTGTTGGAGACAATGAAGCCTTTCCCAAGGAGACAATGCTCCAGTGAAGGCCTGAAAGGTACACAGGAGTCAGGGAGTAAGGGAGGTTCAGGTAGAGGGTCATCTTGAGCAAACCTCCAACTGTTGGGCTGATGTAAGCTTTAGTACTGTAACACAGCAATATGTTTTGTGGGTTGAATCCATGCTGGCACTTGGTGCTTCAGATAGATCTTTCCCCTTCAGAGGCCAGGTTGGTCCCATAGGTGGTTCTGATGTCAGTAGGAATGTGAAGCCCTTGGCCAAACTCCTAAGCTTGGTCCCCTCTTAGAACGCTGCCACACAAACACAGTGCCAGGCTCAGTAAAAGAGATCCTAGAGTTGTGAGCACTCTGAGGCCAATTGTGCTGAGCTATGCTATGCAAAGCCTCCTAAACCCCAAGGAAGCCCATGAGTCCACTCCATAGTGCTGAGACCACAAAGGCCCAGATGAGCAGGTGGAAGCGATGGAGGACATGAATGAGAGGCAGAGGGTAAGGACTGTTCTTATCTTCTGGACCTAGAAAAACCATTTTCATTCTTGTCTATGTTGTGAGATTTTTCTTTGGACCTGGCCACCTCTGGGGTCCATTCCAGGTTTACTATCCCTTGCTGTTTTTGAAGAAGAGAGTAAGAAGATAAAATATTTGTAAATGTATGTTGAAGTTCCTGGGGCAAACACCCAACCAGAAGCAGTTTATAGGAAGATAGGGTTTATTTCAGTCTTAACAGAATCCATGGGAAAATCATCAATGATGGAAGAATCTGGTTCACTTCCACAGATCCATCTAGAGATTGACACCATCAAACAGCCAGCAAAACTTGGTCAGCCAGAGCTCAAACTGCTCTTTACAACATGTTTGGGTGGCACTACAAGATCTACCCCTAGTGACATGCCTCTTCCCCAGCAGGGCTCTGCCTATTGGAGACTCAAGTTGTAAGCTCAATCTTAATCAAACACACCTGAGTCTATGGGGCCATACATTCAAACCACCACAGTTTAGTACTGCAAATGAACGTCAGAAGTGGACTTTAAGTGGACTCTGCTATATAGTAAGGGGAATAGCAGATGCTCCAAAGACTCAGTGGTTCTCTAGAGACTTCCATGGAAGATGATATCTGAGTTGTGCATTCATCAACTAGAAATCAGAAGTCCAGGACTGTTGGTCACATTCCATAGAGCAAACACTCCTATATCAGGAGATAACAAGCTGGGCATTCTTGGTGCCATAAGTCTTAAGTCATTTCATCCCCAGAGGTAAAAACAAGAGAAAGAAACACAAATTATGATGTGGAATGACACATTACATGCATGTATGAAAATGTCAAAAGTGGAAGAATTAATATAAATTTGTAAAAAGTCAAGAGAGGGTAAAAGGAGATGGCAAGGAAGGGAAGTGGATGGAGGGCAAAGGACATGTGACATTCAAGCATAGACAAAAGGGAGGGGGACTCAAAGGGGTCAGGGGTTTGGAGAGATGGGAGGAAATTCAACTGAAACAGATTGTGTTTGAAAATGCCATAATGATATGTAAAACTTTGTAAAATAATTTAAAAAATGAGATTATCAAAAAATGATGTCTTTCAGTTATTTTTATGAGGCACCATGTCTTAACAGTTTATGCATGATGGCTACTTAGTAATGTGTCTGAGACAACAGAAGTTGGATGTACAGTGGCCTAAAAGAGAAGTGGAGATTTTGATATAGAGGACAGTGGTCATTCATTAGAAAGACTTGGAAAGCCAGAGTATAAGAAGCAGTAACCAAAGCTGTATCCATGGGGCTAAATCATGGATGAATCTCTTATCAGTATTAATAATGCTTATTATTAGCAGTCCACATAAGAAAGTTCAGAATAGATGTATGAAGTAATCTCTCCCCAGAATAGAGAGTTAAGAAACAAGTGTGATGTCTATTAATGACATCACGATTAAGAAAGACAAAAAGAACCATCATTGTAAATTTCTTTGTTCACTGGAATCCTGAATGTTTTTCTCTTTGGTTTACAAAATAATTTCTTACATTCAATGCAAGTCTTGTGAGCACAATGATGTCTCCTCAATTTGGGCCAATGATTCCACAAACTGACTTAAGGATGGCTTCATTCTCATGATCTTGGATGAAAGAGAGGAAGCCATAGAAGAGCTTGTTTCCTGGGAATGACCTCCAGAACCTGGCTGTGGATGTCACCATGAGGGCAACACAGAGATGCTCTCCAGCTCCCCATGGCACAGGTACCAGCTTCTGATCCAGGCTCTGATGACATGACACGGAAGAGGTTCCTACCCAGATTGGTATGGACAGCCATTATCCTGAGGTATGAAATAAATAGTCTATATATCCAACCCCCACAATCCATTTAAGAGTCAGAACTCTGAGTTTAAATTTCAGTGTCTGTATAACCACACTGGCAACAGTTTGACAGAATCTACTGTTGACCCAATGGTTTGAGTTCTATACCGAACAGAAATGTGCTGATATACTCACTCAAAGGCAAGCTCAAGAAATTTTATTGCAGCAAAATTCGCAATCACTAAAACCTGGAAATGGGGCAAGCCCTCCTCAATGGAAAGACAGCATGTGGTAGGTTCAGAGCTTGGAATACAAGATCTGGATTTATCAGGAACCTAACAGTATGGATTTGATTTCACTAATATAAATGCCAAGTAACAAAAGTCAGACAAAACCCACACATTGTAAGATTCCACTTACATTTTATACTAAACAGTAACCTAACTTATATTGGAATTCAGTATTGGTGGCACCCTAGGGGATGCAGAATTGGTGTCTGGAAGGGGACATGAAAGCATTTGGGGAGCTGGTTGTGTTATATTTTACGATCTAGGGACTAATTTTAGGAAATTGTTTTATTAATAAAAATCATGGTGCTGTATTCTTCTGATTTTGCAGTTTGGAATCTATACATTATTCTTCAATAAACAGTTTTTCATCTCCGCTTCATCACTCTGAAGCATTGATTAGTCCACCGCCACTGTTTTCTCATGTGGTGAGGTCATGAGAAGATCTGTCTCACAGTTGGAGAATTAGCAGCAGTGTTCATATAGCACTATACATTGCTCTTCCAAGGAGACATGACTAACAAGGAGAACATATGTGAGAATGATGGAGGAAATGTGGGCATAACTGGGAGGTTTCTGGTATGTTCTTTCTCAGGAATGGGTGGGAGGTTTGTATCCAATAAGCCATATCTTCCTACCCTTAATAGGGCCAAAGCTCTGTTGCTCCAGATAAGAGTTACACAATGAAATGAGAACAAAGAGGCTCTAGAGCCAAGGAAAATGGGAACAGGTATAGATGGGAAGCGGGTGATCCAGATGGAAGCAGAAGTACATAGAGGTGGCCAGGACCTCATCAGAATGGGGGCACAGTGCAGGTAGGGTTTTCACTTAGGAATCACACAGCTTGGCATTTGTCTGAAATTTATAAGATAGCTCTTAACTGTGTGAATTGAACTTTTGTATGCATATATATATATATGCACAAAATGTACATACACATACTCAGATACCTTATATGCACAAGACACAGACAAAATCTCTATGTACATGCATATGCTATGATTTTAAGTGGCCACAGTTATTATATAATTTGTGACTAGAAAATGTTAAACAAAAACAACTAAGTGACACACCCACTGGGGATAGAATGAAAGATTTCCAACCATTATTGTCATGGGCTCCTTTGACATTTTGGTGAATTGAATGGTGTATTCCTCCAAACATTTTATGTGCAGAAACATAGGACTTGTTGGATTACAAAGGGGACAGATCTATCCATGGACTCCCTTCAGGACATGTAGATGTGTCATTAAGAAGCCCTGGGACTCTGAGGGCTGAACCCATTAGAGAAAATTACTGGAGGGCAAGAAAGATGACTCTGAGACCTGGTGATAGAAAATCCAGTGAGTACCAGAAGGTCACCTGTGTGTATGGGTTTACTTAGGATAGAGTTCCCCAAAGTGAGGGCCACAGGGCTAAGCCTGTCAACAGCACCAGGGACTGGTGAAATGGTGGCTCTCTCTCTTAGCTGAGGATATGGATCAGTTGTTAAAGGTGCTTGCCTGCAAAGCTTGAAGGCCAGAGTTTGATTCCCCAGTACCCACGTGCCTCTTGCAAATGAATTAGTATTTTTAAAAGGATTGTTTGCTCTCAGGCATCGGCCCAGGCCTGTGGAATGTGTACCAGGGAGTGAGGGCCCAGGAAGTCCCTCTTCACAGATTTAGATAGACTCTAAAAGTTGAGACATGGAGCCTAGGATGTCCATGCTGCTTACCTTCAGTGGAGATATTATTTTACAATATATGTTTTTTCTCTGTAGTCTCCACAATGCTTTTATAACAAGTGAAAAAAAAATCTTATTTAAAAAAAGCAAAGTCAGACTTGTTCTGTGGCATGTTAGGAACCATTTCCAGATGCAAATAACGAAATAAAAGCAGCACTTGTGAGAAATTTCAAGTTGTCAAATAAATGAACTAAAATTTGAGCAACACAGAACATTTGAATTGTGTAGACTAATGCCGAGCCAAACATCAGCATTCAAGGAAGAAATTGCTAAGAAGAAATGTATTTAGAATGAATTTGAGGGTAGAAGGCCAACAGCGAATGCAGCTGTTACACATTTCTGAGCTGGCAGAAAAAAAATAAAATAAAAAGCTTCAACTCTACAGCGAGGAAGGACTAAAGTACAACCCAAGAAGACACAATCTGACAGGGCTTGTGTTCCCACCGGGGAAGACACAGGAAGATGTGGGATATTCCCATAAACCTGCTGCTGGTGCCTCATTCATTCCCTAAACCAACTAGACTCCCGCCTTCACCTAACCCACAACACTCAGGTGGACCTGCCTCCTTGAGGAAAGAGGAGGGCAGCCTCCAGAGAGAGACCCTTGGGGAGGTGGATAAAAGGGATATTTTGCTTTCACGGTCCTCCTACCCACAGTCAAACACTGAATCCAGAATGTGACTGTCATGGTTTGATCCAAGGGTCCCCCACAAACAAATGAACGTGTTCTGGGTAATCGATCCTCAGCTGATGGCCATTTGGATTTTACAACCTCAATGGAGCTGTGTTGTGGGGGCGGTCTTTTGGGGGTTATAAGCCAGCTTCCCCTTGCCAGTATTTGGCACACCTTCCTGCCACTGTTTGCAGTGCTGTGGCGGAGGTGATGTCCACCCTCTGCTCATGCCATTGTTTTCCCTGCCAGGATGGAGTCTCCACTGGAGTCCATAAGCCAAATAAACCCATTCCTCCACAAGCTGCTTTTGTTTGGGTTCTTTCTGCGCAGCAACTAGAAAGCTGACCACAACAGTGACCAAGGGTAGCACTTCAGAATTCTACAGAATCATGATATTCTCCGCTAAAAAAGAACCTTCTAGAACTTTGCCTCTCCCCACTATCCATTCCCTCATCCATACAGTCTGCTATCTTCTCCCTATTTCCCACCTCTCTGTCCAAGAGCTTTATGTGCCCCATCTGGACCATGGCTACATCATCTTCTATCTGGTGTCCAGGTTTCATCTTTCAAGTGTTGCCCATGGCAACTAACCAGGCTAATAAATCTCTTCCTAATGTGGAGATCTGAATTTGTGGGTCCCCAATTTACAATCCTTGATCATCTTTCTACAGCATGAGGTCCAAACTCTGTCATCTCATCTTTAGAGTTCTTAAACTTCTAGCTCATGATTATCCATTTCTGACAAGTTCATTTTTATTTCACAGTCCTTATCAGTTACTCTTGGTTTTCTAGGCACATGGTCCTCTCTGTAGCCAAAGATGGTGGGCCACACTTTGCCTACCACCTGGAAGACTTCCTTCCCAACCAAGCTCCCCCTGCCTACTACCTCTCAAGGCTCAGAAACCGTCTAGGTGGTTGCTTCCTCTTTCACCTTGACTTCTCCAGCTGCCCAGCCAGGTCAGCAGTGCTTGTCTGCTGGTCCCTCTTTTGAAATGGGTGAGGGCAAACCATGAGACCTGTGCTGTCTGGCACATAGTAGTTTTTTCATCAATATTTCTGGATGAACAGGTGATAAGGTCTAAGTTTTCAGCCTAGGCAGAGTGTGTGGCTGTGCACAAGACCTAAACTGAGCTTTATGTATGTGGGTATAAATGTATGTTTGTATAGTGCAGGTGCAGGTGCATGTGTGTGTGCCATTGTGAGAACCTCAGTATTGTTCATCCTCACCATGGAGGGAAAGTGGACAAGGTTTTCTACTGACACCAAAGGTGTTTTCTATTGTGGTTCCCTTTGAACAGGGTTAACAGCAAAAACGCCAACAAAAGAATTGTGTCACCTGTACTGAGACAGTGACTTTCCCTGCCAGGCACAGTGAGCCCTTCTCTGCTTGTCAACACATAGTCTATTTGTGAAGCGATGACATGACCTCTGGTCTGAACTCCGTGTGCAAATACACACATCAAATCCTGTTTGTGAGGTTGACATCCTTTCACCTCACAGGGAATTTTACCTCTTCCTCTCTCATTTTCCAAGTTGAATTGGGACAATTGCCACAAATGTCAATGTCCAGGATTGCCTTGGGATATTTGTGCAAAGGAAAGAATAGAGTGGAGATGAACCAGCCAGAGTTAAACTTCACTTCTACTTTACACTGACTGTGTGGCCTTGGCCCTCTGCCAGTTATCTAATGCTGTGCAGGGAGAAGTGTCGTCTAAAAATGACATTTGAGTCTCACTTGGACAAAACCCAAAACTCAGACTGGGGTAGTGGATGGATAGGCCAGGTACTTCTCTGAGCTGCGGGTTCTATTTCAGCATAGCCCCTTCCAGGGTCACTGAACTCTCTGACACCTTTGACATCACATTTCATGGCTCCAAATTTATTGGCAAACTGGAACCAACCCCTACTCCTTGAGGACAGTCTCTTTGTTAGATATTCAGGAATGTTGTAAGTTAGTTGGTGGCTTGAAATTGGCCACTATGGGAGTATTTATACCAAGAAAGCATAAAACACTACAAGTTAAGGCTCCCTGCCATGGAGAGACAGTTTCTTAGGATACTGTTGCCAAGGTATCTGAATTTGAGCTGTGGAATCTCATATAATGCTTATAAATCTGGCCTCCTGAGTTCAGGCCAGAGGTCATGTCATCCAGACATCCTTGGAGTTGGATTATCCACCCAGTCAAGGTTGTTCTTAAGGTGGCCAACTGGAAGGGAGAATTGTGGGAATCCCTTCCCTGGAGTTCCCTGTGGCTCTTTCTATAGGGAATGTTGAGCTATGGTTCTCATCTTTGGATCACTCCAGATTGTATGCTTCTCTGTTCTCCAGTGAAACTGCTTCTTTAACCATGTGATGCTAGTTTGAAATTCATCCAGAGTCCTGGCACGTGGTAGGTGGTAGCACAGAAGGAACTCACTTGCACAACAAATCCACCGATCTTACATTATGCTTCTGAAGCTTAGTTTCATCAGAATCTTCACATTAGGGACATAATACTGGTTTTTGAGAGTATTGTGAGAATTAAGGAATGGTTTATGTGTGTGTGCTTATCCAGGAAAGACCTATGAAAACTTTAAACATTTGGGTTACATATAAACATATGTTACATGTTACAGTGGCTAGATCCCTCTTTTGGCAAAAAAGGGTTTGGACTTTGAGGGGTTTTTGTTGTTGCTGTGGTTGTTTGTTTTAATTTTTTGAAGTAGAGTCTTGCTTTAGCCCAGGCTGACCTAGAATTCACCATGTAGTCACAGGTGGGGACTCGAACTCCTTGTTAGTTATCCTCCTACTTCTGCCTACTGAGTGCTGGGATTAACGGTGTGTGCCACCATTGCCCATTGGGCATTGAGATTTAGTAGTTATTTTAGGCAAGTTACTTAATCTCTCTTGATTCTAGCTTTCTCATCTGAAACAGAGGCATACAACTGCTTACTTCATGGTACTATTGTAGGAAGTAACAAGAACTGCAGGGATAGCTCGGCTCAGTTTGGATTTTGGCCCTCATTAGGTGTTGAAGATTATTCTCTAAGTAGAACATTGCTTGGCACCTCTAAGTCTGGGATAGGATACTAATTCAAGCTGAAATGACAGATCCTTTAATGTTCTCAAATAATTAAATATAAATTTAGTCTGAGGCCAAAATGTGCATAACAACAAGGTCTAGGGCATCTTTCAGGTTGAAAACTGGAAGGATGATAAACTCAGGGTGAAAATTACTGCTTCCTCCATCGGCTCAGATGGCTTTATTTGCTGGATGTATATCACAGAATGCATTTTTGCATGTATATCTATTTGGCAGAGAATCAAAACAACTCAATTAAATTTTATCATTAATTAAACTTTGCAGAAGGAGGGCAACATGTGCTAATGGTGAATATAGCTTTTCTTAGACAGATAAAGTAAATTAGAATAGACTATGTTCAGTTGTGAAAGTTTTGAGATTTTTATTGGAGTGGAATTTAAATATCCTAACTATGAGTGAATCAAGAAATATAGGTCTCTCTCTTTCTCTTTTTCTCCCTATCCCCCATGTATTCTCAGAGAGAGAGAGAAAGAGAGAGAGAAGGGAGGGAGGGAGAGAAAGAGGGAGACAGAGAAAAAAAGAGAGAGAAGTGCCTCTGAACACCAAATCTATTACAATCTGCTGAGGATGCTAATATGGGCACACATAATGGTTGACTGCCAAACAATTTAACCGGTGGCCTCATTGCCACTATAGAAAATTAGAATTTGTTGGAAATATCCAGACTGATCATATAATGGTCTGTTAATTCCATTTTAACAACAAACCAGGCTATGATCACTTTAATTAATCAGTAACCATTGAATGCTTATCCAACAAGCCATAACTATGGCTAGAATTCAAGACAAGGAATATTAAAAGTCTCCACTGTGTTAGTAGACTACCTGGCCACTAAATCTGATAAATTACAGGTAACAAGAAGGTAATAATCATGCAGAAGGGGACACTATGGCCACTGAAAATGTGCTACATGTCATCAAAGAGATGTAAACAAGGTGTAAAGGAGATCAAACAAAAATTCATAGGGTAGATTGTTGGAAATAAGCTTTAGATCAGCACGTTCCAATAGAAATACAGTGAGCCATAAAAATAACTTAATGGGGTTTTGGGAAACCACATTTATAAACAAGTAAAAGTAGATACTAGACACTAATTTCAATTTTACCAATATTATCCTAAATATTTTTGCAATACAAAATCGATGTAAATATTGATTTCTCTCTCTCTCTCTCTGTGTGTGTGTATTTGTGAAATTCTTATGGGATGTTGCAACTTGAACAGTCTATTTTTCATCAAAGATTATGCGATCTGCATTTAAATTAAAATTTGAAATTGAAAGGGAAGACTCACATGGCAATTTGTCCCTGTAATTGGATCAAGTCTTAGTTTTTAAGTTTAAACTAAAAGATTTTTGTAATTTTGATACATATATATGTACATATATATTAAGACATATATATAACAGATAATGATTGCAGTCATTCCCCATTACCCACACGTATCCCTTTCCCATTCCCACAAACACCTATTCTTCCCACTAATCTTAGTTTGATATCTTGTTTGTGACCCACTGAGTTAATTGGCATTGCCAGCATGCACATGTGGGGGGTTTTATTTAATAGGTTCTGGGCAAATTATCAGTGGCTATACCATTGAACAACAGGAGTTCATGAGTCTATGGCCATGTTGTAGCCTAAAAACAGCCTTCCAGTTCTTCATTGCAAAAGAGGAGGTGGAATTTTTTAACCCATTTCCTCAATTGCATGAGCCACATTTCCAGTGACTGCTGGCTCGCATTGGTTCCTGGCCACCATCCTGAGTGATGAAGATATCTAACTTTCTACTGAGATGTCAATGCCCCACAAACTAAATGCCTTACAAACTAAATTGAGCTACTCACAGGGAGTAAGGATGAAGGGAATGTGTCCAAGGAGAGGGAACACTTCAAAGACATGGAAATATGAAGGGCCTATGTACAAGTTGAATGTAGACATGAACTCTGATGTTCATTTCAAGGGGAATTTTTGAGCACAGAGCCTCTGGGCATCTCAGAGTCTCCGTATTCTAATTTCTATCCTATTCTCTAGCTGGACGTTTTAGTCATAGAATAATTTCCCATTGCCTAAAAGGGGGAAATTATTTTTTTCTCTACTCATACATGTAAATTTCTGAGAATACATGTAAACTTGGATAAAGAGTGTGAAACAATGGTTTAAAAGAGGCAGACGAAGCCAGGCGTGGTGGCGCATGCCTTTAATCCCAGCTCTCGGGAGGCAGAGGTAGGAAGATCACCATGAGTTCATGGCCACCCTGAGACTACATAGTGAATTCCAGGTCAGCCTGGGCTAGAGTGAGACCCTACCTCGAAAAAAAAAAAAAAAAAAAAAAGAAGCAGACAGGCTAATGAAGATTATGTAAAATGAATCAGGTAAAAGTATACAGCAAGTCAGTTCAGCAGGGTGATAGAAGGATGCTAAGATTTAGCATCCACTTTTGTTCCAGCCCCTGAGGAAACAAGTTGGTGCCCACAGGTTCTCGCAGGGAGTCAGGACTACTAAACAGGGTAAAACAAATTCAATTCAAAGACCTTCAGACTTCAGCATCGATTTGCATTAGGCAGGTGCACACACAGACGGTACTAAGTACCTGGATATGGAAAGAGCTCTAATAAACCACATGACCAGGCTGCTGTGGAATGTTGTAGAATCACTATAAATTATCCTTATGCATGACTCCCATTCATGACACAATCAAAGCTAAGTCCAGGATGAGTGGCTTTAGTGATTTGTCCTAACGATCTATGTTGATTCCCTTTATGAAGAACACAATGATGTATTTGTTCTACCAGGGGCTAAAGATGTCCTTCTCAATGTCTATTCTACCAATTTATGAAGGTATACAACAAGGATTTTCAGTAAAATGTACCTGCATTGGTTTTGATGAAAAGGCTTTGTGATGAAAGTAGAATCTCTAATAAGCATTTCATAAATGACTTGTCTTTCAAATTTAATATAAAACAGAATAAAATACATCTCCCAAAGACCTCCACACCACCATGTAGATTTCAATCCCTGTTTTCAATCAATCTGGCTCAAGAACTAAAAAATCTCTAAAGATTTCAATGAAATATTCATCAACAGAAGTTTGTAAAATTGAGAAATTATTTATGGTGCAAATTTTGAAAGAGCCATGCTTTGAAGGGGGAGGGGAGATACACAGCTGGGAACATACACAATCCCAGCTCCTTTCTTCTGTCCAGGATGTTGGGGATTGGAGGGAATATACTTAGCACTACTGGATGTTTTCTTTTTTTCTTCAGGAGTGAGGTATTTTCGGGTCTGAGGGGGTAGAGTCAGAAGCAAGGAAGCAAACATTTATTTTCCCATGGCCCGGGGTGCTCCTGGTTGTGCCCCTGCAGTTTGTGGAACCATCCTCCCCCTAGGGTTACCATCATCAGGCAAGTGAAATGGAGTGTCATATTGTGAGGGGATGTACTCTTCTGATGGGATAAGAACCCTTGTATTCTAGTAATTGGGAGACTTAGCACATCATTAATTATTTGGCAGATGGCTAAATTCTGCATCAGCCAAGACTGTGTAGACTCCCTTGGCGCTGCTTGCTTCACCTTTCTGTGGATCACCAGCTAGACATGCATGAGATCCATTGAGGAAGCCTCTCTCCCCTCCATCACCCCCCACCCCCAAGCACCTTGCCTTTGACGCATTCATCCTTCCAGCTTCCTAGGAAATTCTGGTGCACATCCAATTTTACAGAGACTTGATCTAGTACATGTTCTTAGGACATAAAGCTTTTAGGGTTGAGTTGCAATCTATTAATTAGGTAATAATGTGGGATAATCCTACATCACAGTCTCCTGTAAATTCCAGTTCACACTGGGTGTTCTGCTGTAATTATTATTGTCACAGCTTTTCTCACTTCAAATTTTCAGATTTGGATAATAAATTATGTGGCTGTAGTGTTGTTTTCCTTAATCTCACATAGTCATCCAAGGATCTCTTGGTGGGCAAGTTTCCCAAGCCTCTTTCCTGAGATACTGAATGTGTGGATAAGCATGTAACTAACTAGAGACACCCTTACCCAATCCTCCTTTCTTCTTGCAACATCAAAAGTCAATTTTGGTTCCAAGTTCAAAACTCTTCTTGGACTCTTATGTGTGCCCATATAGAGAATATTAACCTAGATCTACAAAGCAGCTGCTTTCCCTAGTGTGATAGGCTACTAACATTGCAACATCTAATGCTCCCAAACTTCCAGATGTTTCCTGCAGTAAAACCTATCTTGCAAAAACTATTGTCTGTCTGAGCTTTGTATCCCCTGAGGGAACCTAAGTTCCTCTTTGTGCCTACTTGTGTTTATTCATTAAACTATTATTTTCTTTGTATCTTCTATCTTAGCCTTATCAGCCCCCCACCCCACCCCAGGCATGCCAAGCTACACTCTGCAGAGCTATGGAGGAGCAAGAAGTGTCTTTGGTAAGTGCTGTGGAGTGAGCAAAGGGGATCAAAGAGACCAAGCTCTCACCTCCATGTCATTCTCTTCAACATGTCTCTAGGTTCATGCACCTCTGATGCTTTAAATATGGCGTACTAGACTCCAGTTTAGAATGCTGCTGTTGGAAGAGGTTCCATGCCGATTGAGGCAGACATGTCTCAATTTGGACCCACCAGAAGCTGACACGGAGACAAAGATTCCATCATGACAACTTCATGTAGAAGAAAGTGCGGTGTGGTGGTTTGAATTACATGTTCCCCATACATTCAAGTGTGCTGAATGCTTTGTTCACAGCCGATAGAAATTTGGAAATTGGAGTCTTGCTAGAGGTCTGTTGCTGGGGGACAGCTTATGGGTGCTATAGCCAGCTTTCCCTTGCCTCTGCTCATGCTATCTGTTCCCTGCCACCATGTAGCTTTCCCTCAAGACTGTAGTAAAAATAAACCCTTTCATCCCCATGAGCTGCTTTTGGTGGGGTGTTTGTCCCAGGAACAAAGGTAACTGCAACATAGGAATACTCTTAAGGAAGTGTGACAAGAAGGAAAGGCGGCATCCTGTCCAAATGCTTGTTCATCAAGCCAGCAACCACTGTAGGTAACTGGATTATAATCCAATTGAACCCCAGGAAATAACAGGGAACACGCTCTCAGGAGCATCCCACCCACAGGGGAGGTGTTGGGCTCTAAATTTTCTACCATATCTGACTTGACCTGAGTTCTATGCCCAGATGCAAAATACGCAGAGGTTTGGAGGAGTCTCTCTGGACAAAGCGATGCTTACAGCAACTGTAAATCTGATGTATACACTGCAGAAGGGAGGGCCCAGGGAGAGGAGAGGGTGGTCACTGATGGATTCTGCTCCAATGTGACACCTGATATAAACACTTGCAGTGCAGCCTAGGTTTTCTCGGTCGTCTCTCATCCTCTATTCTCATCTTATTTCCTAAATTGAGTTTTTTGAGTTCTATGACTTTAAACCCCACTGTACTTGACCTTTTTCTATGAGTGAGTTCTCACTGCCTCCCATGAGGAAGAGTTTCTGAAATTCAGCCCAGTTCACATTAGCCAGCATATATGAGCTTCTGCTCTTTGTAAGTCACAGTGAGAGGAAAAGGGACTTAATGGCAAAAAAAAAAAAAAAACAGACAGGATCTTGATCTTGTAGGATTAGAGAAGATCAGAAAATATCAGCACGTATTCATCATTTGTCCAGCACTTTCCATTTATTACATTGAATTCTCATGGTAAGACCTCCATATGGCTCATCTCCCATCATGCCAAGGAGGGTAACGAGACACTGAGGGGTGAAGCAACCATCCACATCACACAGCGGGTTAATAGAAGAGACAAGCTTTTTGTGAACTCCATGTGTGACAGTTAAGTTGTACTTTCAGGCAAGTTCCACAGATTCCATGCCTGACCTCCTCCCCTTGAGTGGGAGGTGTCTCAAACCTAAATTCTGAAACTGATTGGTCAGGGATGGACCAATCAGCTGTCTTTCTGACTAACCTGGCCCAGGTCATATAAGGCACTGAAACAGGAAATCCAGCCCTCATCCTCACATGGCTTGCTAGCAGAAGGACCTGTGAATCTCTAGGCCCTATGTAGGTAAGCCCCCCCCCCTCACCACAGCCATTAGCTGGGGGGGTTCTTTCCCACATGAACCTCTCTTTCTCCTCATGATGGGAGCCCACTGATAAACTTCTTTCTTCTGCTTGTTTGGTTGAACAGCACAGATTTTGCTAAAATCTCTTTCACATGTTCTCTCCACACTAGTGGCTGGAGATCTCTGTAACTTCCCATTTTCTTCTGAATAAAGTCTCCCAATGTACCTTATCCTCTGGTGGTCTGTAATTTTAATTCTTTAACTTTATAGACAAGAATTCCGGTACTCCTTAATGTCTGAGGTGCATTGGAATTGGCTGGGCACTTTTTAAGTTCTAATCCCCAGCTCCCCTGTTCCACATGCAATTTTATCCCTTGCTCGTGTCTAACGACTCTCAGGTTCAGCCTTCTCGCCCCAACCTGAGAGTCTTCTGTTATGAGATGGCATGTCCCTGCTGACAGGTACTGTCTTTAAGACAGCATCACAAGCAAGCCTAGTGCTTTGACATGCACCAAAACACATGATGAATGCAGGGTATACCATGAATGTATGGCTTATACTATGACATAGGAAGTTTACTGAACTGTTAATGGTAGAATCTAGTTAGTGAGCATAGGGGTTATTGCTATAAAATTCTAAAAATGGGCCTCCACCCAAGAGTTCATGGCTCAGTGACGCAGGGTTGGATCAAAGAATATCATTTCTATATGCTTCCTAAGAAGGATGACACTGGGATCCACAGCAACTCTCTGGGGAAGACTTACTCTGACTACATATTGGGATCTCTTGGGATCTTTTAAACAATGCAAATGCCTGGTCCTTACCCCTGGGCCTGTTGGAGTCATGAGGGTAGAGCCCTGGAATTAAGTGCCTGTGGTGAGAGTTGAAGTCTAGGTTTACCAGCCAGGGAAACAGAACTCAACTTAGGTCCTGCTAAGACTAAGATATAGCTTGCATGTGATACCCCCACCTAGTGATTCATGTATTAAATGTAAAACCCACTGCAAGTTAGTAAGAGAGTGGGAATCTAAAATGATTGTAGTATTTAGAGGTGTGTTCTTTGGAAAGTGACTTCAGATTAGACCATTTATTAGGGTAGTTGAATACGGGGGGGGTATGATAAGAGGGAGAGAGAGGGAGAGAGACTAGTTGCTTGCCAGTGACCACCTGCAACTCCTCAGGACTCTACTAACAAAGGCGTCATTAGATGTGACCTTTTAACCTTCTACCCCCCAGGATCATGAGCCCAGATGAACCTCTGGATTTTAGACTTTAGAGTCCACCACAGGTATGTCATGGGATCCCATGGGTCTCAAACATATTTGGGGCAGTCTTTAAAGATATAGAGGGTTAAGTTCCTTGATAAGTAGAATCCTTGGGTCTAGAAAAATGAAAATAACAGGTAAAAGGTTGGACAGTGGCCAGGGATATCTGGCTGGGAGTTAAGGGGACAGCAAGAAGGCAGGTCACAGCCCATCTCTAGCCACTCCAAGAAGTTTTATTTTCCAAATATAGAAAGCCTTTTCAAGAGATCTTTGGTACAACAGGGGTTTAAAATGATAAATACAGTGATTATCAAAATATTACATTATTACTGGCTCTCACTTGCAATAGAAATAGCTAATAGTCCTTGTCACCCTCACTTCTCATTCTGATCACCACACACTGCCCAGTGGGTCCCTCTACTTCCATTCCTCTTGTCAACTCTGTTTCCATAAGTCGTTCTCTGAAAGGTGGCTGGGGGAGGGGTGGTCTCTAAAACATCCATTTCCCTGAGGGAGCTTCCATCAGTCTATCATGGTGACATCCCAACTCCTCATCACGTCTCCACATCCAGCCACCTCACTCATGTCCTGTGGCCAAGCTTTCTTCCTGGCTTACTCTGCTGAAGTCACTCAGGAGGCCACTAGAGAGATGTGCCCATACTTTTCCATCTTAGGCCATCGAAGATGAATTTCTATTCCCATGTGCCATGTACCCAAGCTTTCCAAGACTTCCTTTCTCATCCCAAGCAGCTCTCTCTGTGTCGCCATCTTCTCCCCTCTTCACCCCTCCTGTCCTTGCCGTTGGCTCTTTCCTCAAATCCCTCTGGTTGTTTTTCACAGTGGTCATCATGCTCTGTCACCTTCTTGTTTAATTACCTGCAGAAATGTCTGTCTCACCACTAGAACAGAAGCTCTGCTGTCTGCTTTTTACAGCTGTATCTACCCAGGCCTCAGCTTGGATGCTGCATGGAAAAGGTATTCCATTTCTACTGAGAGAATGGATTACTAGACCAAGAGTCCCAGGCATTAAAATTCCTTATTTAACTTAGTACTCACATTCAACTTCTAGATTCAAGAAGAAATGAAAACCAGTTAAGGTTTTATTTGCCTTGTTGACTTTTCTACAGGGAAAAATATAGTGACCAGTGCTATGTGAGGTTTACTTGAGGTCCTTGCTTTACATGAGGCTCCTACAAAAGTTCCAACAGGCCAGATCAAACCAGAACGCAGCCACTGGAGACACTAGTGACCAGATACGGTACACCCAAAGTGACTTTAAATGGGTCAGCTTTCTGAAAAGCAGAACATTCATAGCAACCAATCACAGGCATCCCAGTCAATTTGAGCCTGCAGGTCAGATTAGTTTCTCCTCTTTACCTGTTATGGAAACTGACTTTGAGATTACGCTCTCATTTTTGCCTTGTTCATCCTCTTCCACATACGACTCCAGCTCCTTCAGTCCAGCTCGGCAGAGCACCCTTCTATTTCACTGATGGCTTATGACCTGATTCCTGAATCTCCAATCATAGCCAGTTGGATCATTAAATTCAATTTGTTGAAATTTTATTTTTTTTTGACACAAGGCATCATCAGAATTGTGGCCATTTAATGATAGCTATTTCCTTTTGGAGGAGTTACTGTTCTGATTCCTATGACGGTGTTTCTGAATCTAGTTTGGTTGTTTCAGCTCCAGTGATCTAGTTTACTTTTGGGAAGGCTGATCTAATAGTGCCCCTGCACCTAAACAATTGAAAAACAGCATCCAAATAAAGACACACATCAATATTCTGCTGTCCCAAGTTGCCTGTCAGCCAGCCACCTGGGCATCAGCTACAAAGATACAGAGTAGGCTGTTAACCAGTGGCATCTTGTGGGTTTACTTCAGAGTAACCTTCTACTATATAGATCTCAAATATCATGATACAGTGGGGCTGGAAATATGGCTCAGCCATCAAAGGCACTTCCTTGCAAAGCCTGATGGCCTGAGTTTGATGCACCAGACCCCATGCTAAGCCAGATGCACAAAGTGGTGCATGCATCTAGAGTTCATTTTCAGTGGCAAGAGGCCCTAGCATGCCCATTCTCTCTCTCTCTCTCTCTCTCTCTCTCTCTCTCTCTTTCTTTCTTCCTTCCTTCCTTTATTTTTTCTTTCTTTCTTTCTTTCTTTCTTTCTTTCTTTCTTTCTTTCTTTCTTTCTCTCTTTCTCTCTTTCTCTCTCTCTCTCTCTCTCTCTCTCTCTCTCTCTCTCTCTCTCTCTCCCCTTGCAAATAAATAAATAAAATACTTTTAGAACTCATGATACATAAGGCTGTTGGTTTTTCCACACTCCTGTTTTTTTTTCTTTTTTATAGGTAAATTTATTTCCTTGCCAAAATCACTTTGGCCTCTTATGATAAAGGAACTGAGTCCAATTCCAGCTGGTCACTAAGACAGTCACAGTCAGCTTGCACTGTGTATGTCTGTCCCTTAATAGAAACATGCTGTGCCATTTGACATTTGTCTGACTTACCTTGCCAACATCTCTTGGGAAGGGCTGTCTCTGATTCTCTGGGATCAAGATGGGAGACACCACAATGGACCTCTTTTGCCTTGGCACAGGAGAGGTTCTGGCAAATTTAAATATATCCTAAAAGACAAAACAAGATCAGCACCTTAAGAATCTCTCACAGAAGGCTTGTAGGAGAGAGCACATAGCTGTTTGGACATTGCCAGTTTTACTCTATCAAACCTCATTAGCATCTCCAAGTACATTGTTAGATCTGTACTAATGTTGACATCATGATTCACAAAGATTATCACGAGGCTATTTAATGCTAATTTCTGAATGGGTCTATTCACAATGTCACTCTTGATTAGTACAGACTCCGGTGCTTGTGCATTGCTGCCCTTTATCTGCCCAACAGGTGGAATATTCACCTGGTCAGCAACCCAGAGAATGTGCTGCACATAACAACGACTCCCTTTATGGGCAATTTTAGGGATAGGGACAAAAAGACAGTCGCGAGTTCCAAACCATGGCAAGGATTATGGAGAGATAGAACCAATGTCTTTGTCAGGGGCCTGTGCTGTGATGAAGAGGTGTCTTTTAGGAGGCATTGCCAAGGAAGTATTTTTCAACTTCAGTCACTGGAGTACCATGGGTAGTGTGTGTGTGTGTGTGTGTGTGTGTGTGTGTGTGTGTGTGTGTGTGTGTGTAGCATGTGCATGTGCAATGGTGAGTATGTGGAAGTCATAGGACGAGCTCACAGTGTTGGTTCTCACTTTACACCTTGTTTGAGACAGGGTTTCTCTTAATATTTGCTGCTGGGAACACCAGACTGGCTGGCCCTTCAGCTGCAGGAATCTCTTGACTCCACCTCCCCTGGGTGAAGGGGTGTTGGGATTATACACATATGTGTTAATCGTGTCCTGCTTTATGTGGGTCCTGGGGATCCATACTGCAGCCATCAGGTTTGCAAAGTAAGCACTTTTAACCATTAAGCCATCTCCCCAGCCCTAAGTTACACATTTTTAATTAAATAAATGTGTTAAAAGAAATTTCACAACACTATTTCACATGAAGTGGCAACATCGCATTATATTAAAAGAAGGAAACATAAAAATAAACATACTGCAGACCAAACAATACTGTTTACTCAAGAAAGACCCCACTGCCTATGGAAAGAAAGCTCTTTAAAAAAATAAAGCGACAAGAAAAGGAGGCAAGAGAGGGTGAAAGAGGTGTTAAGGGGGGAACACAGAGCTCGAGTTCTCTCCTTGATCTAATTAGAGGACTGAATAAATGAATATCACTTTTAATATGTAAATCAATCTCATCAAATACCACCTACTAATTAAAATTATCTTCTGTATCATCAGAAGTAAGCATCGCAAACTTTAGGGAATAATGTTCCTATCAAGAGCATGTGGTAAATAATAATTTCATGTCATTACTAACTTCTGGCCAAATAAATTCTCTCTCTCTCTCTCTCTCTCTCTTTCTCTGTGTGTGTGTGTGAAAGAGAGAGCTCAATAGAGAAAGAGAAAAAGAGAGACAGAAAGAGAGAGAGAGACTGCATTTTATAGTTTTAAAGGCAAACATACACAAGAAATTCAACCAAGGGAACAAGATCAGCGAAAGCTCTTGAACACATCTCTAGTAGTTATTCCCTTGATTTTTCTGGGCTTAAAAATTGATGGCACCCTTGTGGAAAGCAGCCAGGTAATATTTATTTATCAAGAGCTTTACAAATAAGCATATCTCCCCTCTTCCATATTTCACTCAAGAAATACATCTAGATGCTAACTCCAAGGAAGAGTAAAACTGTCCTTAGAAAAACTCTTCCTGACATATAGAGGAGAGAAGTGAAAACAACTGAGATGTTCTGTTGGAAGTGCTGAACTTGAGCCTGTCAGTGGGGGCGGGGTAATGAGGTCATTATCAGTACCACAGATAAGTGAGGTCATTCTCAATACCGCAGTTAAGAGCATGTTCCAAGCTCTGATAGCCTCATTCCTCGCCTTTTCCCATCACTTCCACAAACTGCCACCATAGAAATATATTAAACAGGCATTGGTTAACACAGAAGGTACTTACATGTCTGGCTCTAATATTTACCTAACACTCCCAGGAAATACTTAGCCCTTCATAACCAATGAAGGAAGCTCACATTACCTAAGCCTTGGTACAATTAAATTTCACCCAAGTAACAGAGAGCAAATACATCATAAAATATGTAGGGAAATATAGTATGCTCTGTCGGATGCATTCTATTGTACATTAAGAAGAAAATCAAAATTTCTGTGAAAGAGATGAAGTAAAAGATGGTTGGTTTCTAGGAGACAATATCTTTCACACAAAGGCAGAGACCCGGAATCTGTGTATGTGTAAGACGGCGAAAAGAGAGAGCAAAGGAATTAAAACAAACAATAATAGAAAGAACCCAACCAACCCAAACCAAACAGCACAAAATCACCTTACCCATTTAAACAACAAACAGCACAAAAAAGAGGACAGAAAACCAGGAGACAATGGAAAATACAGTGGATTGTAGTTATACAAAACAGATATATAACATCTATGAAGATTCAGTTGCTTTATTAAGGGATGGCAAAAGAACAGAAAATATGTAAAATATGTGTGATATACAAATCTCATTTACAATAAAAAAAATTCAAGGGCCTCAGATGAGGGACTGTAGGAGAGCACCAAGAAGATTTAAAGTGCTATGCAAAATAGAAGCACTCGGTGACTCAGCTCCATAAGACAGCCAACGGAGGCCTCTGTTCATGATGGCAATATGTGCTTAAATGTGTCCAACGAAACGAAAAAGCACACCATGTCTTCAATAACAAGATTTCCATTGTTTGTAATAAAGGGCTTGCCTGTGTTTTCAAGCTTCCTAATAGGTGACACTTTGATCTTCCTGGGTGCCAGAGTGGGTAGGCCCCTGAGCCCAATGCCTGCCCCTGATATCCTCCTATCCCAGCTCACCAGATACCCAAGCTCAGTGCCATCTGCCTCCCACCTCTCCCAGAGCCTGGATGTGGAGTGACAGGGACAGTAGTGTGGACCTGAATGTGAAAAGTCCAAGGAAAGGAGCAGGGGGCTTGGGAAACAACACCTGAGGATCCTCTTGGGTGGTGTGGATGTGCTCCATGTACACTGTGACTCTAAACCTGCCACCGAGAGGTGGACATATGGGAAGAGCCACTGAGTAGGGCAGCTGTCTTCTTTCTAGTCATGTGTGGGTGGGTATGGGTGTGGGTGTACATGTTTGTAGATGTTTTCATGAAGGCCAAAGGACAACTTCCAATGCCATTCTTCAAGTAGCCTACCTTTTTTTGAGAGAGAGGATCTCTCAGTGGCCTGGAACTCATCAAGTTGGCCAGACTGGCTGACCAGCAATTCCAGGAATCTGACTGTCTTGACCTTCCCAATGCTGGGATTACAAGGTCACATTGCCATGCTTGGCTTTTCCACATTGATTCTGGAGATCAAAGTTAGGTCCTTGTGCCAGGCAAGCACTTAAACACGAACTGAGCTCCTCAGCACTGCCTCACACTTTTAACTTTTTCCTCAAGTTGTTGGGAGGGTTGGCAAGTGTGGGTCCATGACTTTGTGTTTCTAGTTCCACAACTCTCTCTCTCTCTCTGCCTTGGAGATTTCTGTCCAATCCTGTGTGCCTGTCAGCAATGACTGTCAGTGCTCCTGGCCATGCCCTTCTGTCATCAGATCTGTGCTAGCCTGTCTATCCAGGAGCACTGAGGCATGGGCCTCACACCTCATTGACTGACAGCCATAAACCACGGCCAGATCCAGGCATGTGCCTATAACCTTGCTTGGGTGCTTTGTTTGTGTCATTCTCTAGCTTACTTGCATTGTCCGTGCGCATGTTCCCCCTTCGTTCTGATGTCTGGGAGGACAGGCCAATCACACCCCTTTCCTTTCAGCTGAAGGAGCGGAGGATGTGTGGATGGACTGTGTTCTCTAAAGAGCAACACAAAGAGAAGGTGGGTCTTAAAATGTTAGGACAGAGGATGTGGGTGAGACGGTGTGTTCCTTTGAGGAGTGTAAATGGCTGTGGGTGGTCTCATGCACGATCTCAGCAGACCCATGTGCATGTGGCCACATCCGGATTTCCAGATTCCCTAGGTGAATAGAGACATCAAATATTCTCTTGCACTAAAGGCAAACTGTCACACATGTGTGGGCACACACACCCTACCTCACTTGAATGATGTGCGCGAGCACACACATACACACACACACACACACAAATCTACTTGACTGTATATTTCTTCAACATACACACAAAAATCTATTTGATAGTCTCTCTCTAACATATACATTCATAGACCAGAATCAACTTGTCATAAACACAAATACCAGAATACACATACATACACACACACACACACACAAATCTATTTGACATTCTCTAACACATGCATTCATACGCCAGAATCAATTTGTCATACATACAAATACCAGAATTCACACACACACACACACACACACACACACACACACACACACACACACGCACACACACACACACGCACTCCAGAATCCATTTAACAGATCCATAGCACTCAGAACAGATGTGTGTGTTCAGCAGACACCCATTACAGGCCCAGGCAGGAGAACTCACATAGCACATGAAACACCTCTTCCACTTCACATAATCCTAAACCCTCAACTCCAGTAACAGATGTGCACAATGAAGTAAGCAGAGAAGAGGTGGCTGCTGGGGCCACTCCTGTCCCTGGGCCATGAGCATCTCACCTTTTGGGATTTCATTGCAGCCCCGTATTCTCAGGATTAGAGTCTTTGGTGTATTGGGGTCTATCCTAGGCCATCCAGGAACTGCCAGTCCTGTTTAGCCAAAAGGGCCATGCTGAGTTTTCAGAGGCCATCACACATACTGGATCATCCTGCAGAATTGTCTACCCTTCCTAAACCCTTTTCTGCTCGAGAGGCTAAGCGGACAGAGCCTATGGCTTTCTGTCTTAAGAGTTTTTAGATTTACAATCTCATTTGCTTTCTCTCTGTGTCTCAGTGTCTCAAGAAAGTAGAAACACATCAGAAGCAAGGAACATGCTCTCCAAAAGTGTCACATGACATGGTCTCAAAGAATCTATCATAAATAAAGGGGAAACCTTGAAGTTCTGAGTGACAGGCAGTAGCTAAGGATGAGAAGAGAGCTATGGATCAAGGGAAAGATAAAGTCAAGAAGAAATGAGTCATGTGAGAAAGGGATAGTAGATGTATATTGATTGATTCAATCATTCATACATTGTTGAGAACTTAGGGGGTCTCAACAATAAAGCAGTCTTAATACTCTCCCAACATGACTCAGGGAACTGAGCAGAAGAGGGGCAGAAAGATTGTGAGAGCCTTGGTGGGGGAGAATATCCAGAGACATGCCCCCCTCAGTAACAAGTTACTAGGGCCGGCAGAACTGGGCTGACTCCTAGGCTGTCCATGGTCCCCTGCCCCAAGGACTGATCGAGATGGCACATGGAGGAGGATATCCAGCTGATTGGGGATGGGGAAGAGGGGCATTGGGGAACTTGGGACAACAACTCATTGTTTGCCCATTAAATAATGTAACTCATTATGGACAATAAAAAAATTTAAAAAATAATAAAAAAAATCATTCATACATTTCTTCCAAAACCATCTATGGAGCTCTTCCTTCCTAACAAGTACAGTTCTGACTATCTGTATGGAGCAATGTGTAAACACCATGCCCAGGCCTCTAGGGAGCTTATCATCTAGGGGAAGGGAGGGACAACACACAGGAAAAAGAACATCACATGATTCAAGAACAAAACCAATTAGGAGAGGAAGACCCTGGAAGTGTGCAGGGGGGAGGTGCTGCCATTTTAGATAGAAAGACCTAGAAAAGGGACACTGTGAAGGTGGTCTTTGAAAATGAAAGAGGGAGAGGCCCTGTGAGCATTGGGTATGTCCAAGCTGCAATGTGGTCTGAGTTCAGAGAGTCCTGGAAGCATCCAGGAGACAGGATGGACCTGGGAAGAGGAATCCTAGGAGGCTCTTCAGAGCAGGCAGAGGGCTTGGGTGCCATGAGAGGGCTTTCACCTGGGGAATGATGGGAGGCTTCTGTTCTTTGGATGAGTAATGCCCCCACAGGCACATATGTTTGAACACTTGGTCTCCAGCTGGTGCTGCTGTTTTGGAAGGTTATTGGGGCCATGGGACATAGTGGGTGGACACAGAATACTGATGGTGGTCCTTGAGGGTGCTGACCAGGCTCTGCTTTATCCTATTCTATGTTTCTTGATCCACTAACATGTGAGCACACTGAATTTCAAGTCCCTGCCACCTTGATAACACTGGCCCCGTCACCATACTTACCCCACTTTGGACCAACTGCCCACAAAGATAAGACAACCCAGTGCCCCACTCTCCCCACCCACTTCTTGTCCATCCTTTGATAAGCTGGATCTGCCTCCTTTCTCTGGACATTTCCCAGAAAGGAATCCTTCAGTATATTCCCACCAAATTTTCATGGACTCTGCCTCACTTCAAAGTTGATGGTATGGACTGAAACAGACATGGATGCAGTGATATCCCACAACTGGCGAAAGTATATAAAGGAATCCTAGGAGGCTGTTCAACCAGAGACCCAGTATCTCCAAGATGGCTAAGGTCTCCAGTGTAGCCACAGTGCATTCTCCTTGGTTACTTCCTCCTTCCCCAAACATCCCACACTCCCTGCCCTCTGATAGATGAGGATTTCTCCCCAGCAGGACTTCTGCATGAAGATTTCTGAGTCACAGTCTGTTACCAGGGAACCCACCTAGGACACCCACAAAAATCCATACTACACATGGTCTGTGAGGAAAGAAGTCCCAAAACTTAAGAAGACTAGAAAGATGCTTGGTTTGGACTGGCCTCTCTAGCTTGGACCATATTCCAGAGTCAGGCTGTCATTGACCTCTCCCTCCATGCCTGGATAAAAGCAACAGAAACTCACATGGCCACCCCAACAAAACTGGAAGGTTTGAGAGGAACCACCCATCCATCTGAGTACATTAACACAAGGCTAGTAGCTTTGGACTGGATGGCCACTTGTCAGTGATCCATCCAATTCATAAAAGAGCAAGAAGTTGACAGAGAACTCATATATCATTTTCTCTCACCCTCCATCATTCTAGTCCTTGTCTTTGCATTGGGTCATAAGTGAGAGGAAAAAATATGAAAGTCTTACAAAAAGACCTAAACTTCTCTTCTACTTTCCTAAGTGTTGGGGATATTTATTTGTTTGCTAGGAGTCCAAAGGGCAAGGCCTGCAAAAGCTGGCACATTTTTTTTTATCTCTATGAGGCAGGAAGCTAAAGAGAGTCATGAGAGGAGAGACTGCAGTGGTCAGCCTGTCTGGTTGTGGACAGCTATTTACAAGATGGTTGCAGCCATAGGCAGTTGGAATGCTTTGATTTGAAGGAGCTGAGGATTTTTCCTTTGGAGAACTTGAAGCTTACAATCCAGTCTTAAGAATCAAGATGACAGAAATGGCTTTGCTGACCTTTCTAATCCAAAGACTAACCGGCATCCTCACAAGTCTGCCAAAGGAAACACTGCCAGTTACTTACTATGTGCCAGGAAAAAATGAAATGCACACTATAGTCTGTCTCGCTTAATCCACGCAGAAACTCACAGGTGGAACCAGTAGCCCTGGGAAAGAGTGGAACCCAATGTTTACAGTAGGGAGTTCCAGCCAAGTCTCCTGGAAATAAGTGACCTAGGAGGATCTTAGACTCTTAGGACCTTAGATCTTAAAAATAAATCATAAGTGCCACAGTTACAGGAAATGACCCTACTATTATACCATTTTCTATAAAGTGTCAGCCTCCCCACATTTGAGCTGCTGGTTAAAAATCAATCCAAAGGCAAAGGCTGAAGATGAACATTTGCCAAACAACACGTCTGAGACACAATTGCCTCTGAAATCTTTCATGAGGAGAGCAGGAGCAGTAACAACACAATCAGGACCTGCTCATGTCATTGAAGGTGAAAAATGTTTTAAACATATTTAGATTCTTTAGTCAGAAGTCTGTTCAACCACGTGAAATGGTATGGGAATATAATGGATAGAATTTTCTTCTATCTACTTGGCATTGATAAAATATTCATGTTAAATAGCTACTTATGAGCACCTGGAGGCATCTTGCAGTGTTTTACAAATGGGCTTGTTTTCCTAATACACACATGTCCTCTTGCCTGCACAGCTGTATTAATCTGAATTGTATTCTAGGAATAAGAACATGAGCCCCAGAAATGATGTTTCCCACATTTGCACAAGCTCAAAATAGGCAACTGGTCTTTGGAAAGGCTATGTTATAAAGCTCACCCTTGGAAGAACCTCTAAAAATATTTTTGTTTATGTGTATGTGTGTGAATGCAGGTGCACACATGCCAGGGCACTTGCATGGTCAGAGGACACCTTTCCAGAGTCAGTCCCTGCCTTCTACCTTATTTAAGGCAGGGTTTCTCATTCTGCTCATTGTTTACTGTGACATATTCACCAGGCTATCTGGCCTGCAAACTTTCAGGAACTTCTCCTATCTCCACTTCCCATCTCCTGTTGGTGTGCTGGGATTACAGAAGCCTACCACAGCTTCTGGCATTTACATGGGGCCTGGATGCAGGTACTCAGGCCTGCATAGTAGACACTTTATTCACTGGATCATCTCCTCAGCCCCACCTCCACCTTCATGGAAGAACAACTCTTTGCGGTTAAAGTAAATATGAAAGAGATAATGGCCATGTACTTTCCCTGTGGAGGTTTCACAATGAATGACATGTGGTCTTTCATTGTGAAGTCTTTACTTCAGACTGCACATCTTTGTCAGAATTGAGAATCTTGTCTTCCCACCCACTCCTGCCCAGCCACAAGGCTTCCCATCTCCCTTTGCTCAGCTCTTTAAGGGTTAGACATTTTCATCTGAGGAATAGTTCCTTGGGTTTCCACCATGTTGGACTACTAAGAGGTTGCCAGTTCCCATGCATTCCACCTGAGGGATCTGCCCTGGGAATGCCCCTTCCTTTCTTCTGACCACATTTCCTGCCAAGGTCATCATCTTTTACCTGCTCCGCTGAAGCATTCCTGAGGGATCTCCGTGACTTTTGCTTTCCTTTTTGTACATTAATCCTCTAGATAGCAATATTGTCACAACCTGGACTTCACACCCTCAGTCTGGGCTTCCTGAAGAGTCTGAGAGCAAGTAGCTTATTTGGTGCCTAATCCTGGTAGGAGAATGGAGAAGTCAGGTGGCAGAGGCCAGACAGTTAAGAAGGGAGTGTCCATGATCAAGTGAACACAGGGGAAGTCTCAATGTCACTGAAGAACACATGACTCAGAAGGACTGGGGGGATGGGAATTGTACTTGTTCATCTTCATGGTCAACTTGGCTGGATTTGGAATCACCCAGGAGACACACTTTGGGTATGTTTGTGAGGGTATTGCTAGAGAGGTTAAATTAAGCAGAGGAACCTAACCTGGGTATAGGTGGCATGATTCTATGGGCTGGGGTTCCAGACTGAATATAAAGGAGAAAGGGAGTCTGTTTTCTGACTGCAGACACAATGTGACCAACTGCCTTGTGCTCCTATCACCAGGCCTCCCATGACAGACTCTTCCTCTTAAACTCAGAGCCACAATAAAGCTTTCCTTCCCTTTGCTTTTGCCAGGGATTTTCTCACAGGAGTGGAGAAAACAAGTAACATGATACTCCAGTTCCCATTGGTCATTTGCTGAAGGTTCACCTGAATGTCATTCTCTAGGTCAATGAGTAACCAAACAGATACAGGATTGTCATTTGGGAAGTTGGCAATTTGGAAGGTGGAGCCTTGTTGGAGGAGGGGTGTCACTGGGAGTGGATCATGAGGTTTATTAATCCAGCACCACTAGGTGTTCACTAGCTAGCGCCCTCTTGCTGCTACCCTCCAGATGATGTGACAAGATGTATGCCCAGCCTCTGCTCTGCCATGCTTTCTCCACCATGATGAAACTTCTCTTTAAGACTGTAGGCAAAAATAAACCTTTCTCTACCACACGCTGCTTTTGGCAGGGTGTTTTGACCTAGCAATGAGACAGTAGCTGCCATATTGAACCTGTTGAATTGTGAAGAGGACTGTTGTGGATAAACATGGAAACCTCCATGTGCTTTAGAGGAAGGATCTCTAAATGCAAACTGTCTTCTACAGTGACCACTGGTGAAGTAAAATTTGTCTCATGCTGGAAAGATCACTATCTGCACTGTTCATCTTGGGAGATAGAAGGTCAGTCTCCAGAGTGCACACTTCCTCAAAATTTGATTCTTTCATTAAATAGATGTTTATCAAGCACAGGCAATGTTTCTGGCTCCATTTCTAGGAGTGCCTCACCACCACCAAGAGAGTTCTTTTCTTTCCAGGATTCCTTCAGAGTACCCTTTCCCCTGAGTTCTTTAGGTATAAAGTTATAGTCTCTATGGAAGATTTACCTATCTGCATGGCCATCTTTCTGTTGCATGACTTGAACCCACTCTGAGGCCAAGCCAGGGAAGGAAAAATAAACTCCCCATTATAGGTGTCACTTCTATAGGTGTAGAATCTTCAGTCTATCTGCTCATGAACTTGGGTTTACTCTTTAGTTTTTAAGGTGTGTGTATGTGCGTGTGCATGTGTGCGTGCATGTGTGTGTGTGTGTGAGTGTGTGTGAGCACGTGTGTGCGTGTGTATGGGTAGCCAGACTTTTTAGTTCAGCATTCAGCCAAGCATTGACTGCCATGCAATGAAATGCCATGCATTTCATTTTAACCCATCCCTCCTGATCCTAAGCAGAAGAGGTTCATATAGAAACTTTATGATATTTATTCATAACCTTGTATCAGAGAAACAGAATAGCATTTCATTCCTTTATGGTTCCCACATACTTTTTGCTCACATTGAAATTGAAGAGTCTGAACCGTTTTTTATTTTCCTTTTGGAATCTGTTGACACATCCCAAGTTTTCTTCCCAAGTATGTGAAAATTTCTGTACATGTGCTTTCAGTAGCTGGACACTCTATCATGAGGGTAAATCAGTGTTCTTAAACCTTCTCCCTGTTGATAACATGTTTAGGTACTCTCGCATTAACTGTTGATCGAGACAACTAACATACAATGACACTGTATGAAAAGTTTCATTTCCTTGCTTTTCTCTGACAAGAATTCCTTGGAAAAGATTCATAAAAGCAGACTTGTGGAGCTAGAGAGATGGCTCAGTTGGTAAATGCTTGCCTCATAAGCATGAGGACCCTTAGTACCCACGGAGGGGGGAAATGTCAGATGTGATGTTCCAAAGCCAGGTGATGGTACTAGCTTATAATTCCAGACTCTGAAGTGGAGATAGGTGGATCCCTGGGCCCCTAACCATCTTCTCAGTGAGTTCCAGGCCAGTGAGGGAGACAGTCTTTTAAAAAAGGTGGATGGTGTCCCAGAGAAATTACAATTGAGGTTGTCTCTCGTCTTCACATGCATGAATGCACATGTACCAGTGCACCTATGTGCACGCACACACACATGCACACAAAAATTAGAATCACTAGGTTAAAGGCAAGGTTCTGAACATTTTGAAAGCCCTGTGCCATTGCCAAACCTGGGAAGATCTTTCATCTCACAAAGGCAGGTAGTCTTCAGGAGGTTCAGCATGATCACAATTACTACAGTGCCTGAAGATGGCATGTTCTACTGTGACAGAAGGTCTCCATTTGTGTGTTCCCATAACTAAGTTACTCTTTCTTCACCTGTTCCTCTCACCCTGGTCTTCTCCACCTGTTTGGAAAATGTACTGTCCCCTGACACCACACACATACACATACCACATACACACAACATGCACAGTACACACATCAGAAACACAAACCACTGAAACCCACAAGAAATATACCACACATTCACATGCACCCCACATATACTGCATACCCATACACCCACACCCACACACCACAGACACATATCACACACATGTACACATACACACACCAAAAACAAAGCCACTCACACTGCATAGCATAAATACACTACACACACACACACACACACACACACACACACACCACAGATAGACACACAAACATCATAGGCAAAAATTAGGTGCCACTTTCCAGCTCTGGTTAGAGGTGAATTTAGGGTAAATCTACTCCTTTTTAGTCTCATTTGCTAGGTCCCACTCATATGCAAATGCAGACTTCTTTTACTTTTAGTAAATGGTATCTATTTAATCCCTGCTATCTAGTATTACATGGCAATTTCATATCACTTCTTATTCCAAAAGTACTTTTGAGCCCTCTGCCTTAGGGTGACCTCAGGGAAGAGGCAGCCTTGCCTTTTACTCAGCACCTGATGCTTTCATCATTGGAGTGGAAGAGACGCCAGCCCTCCTCTGCCTGGCGGCTGAATCACCTCATTAGCTGGCAGGAGACAGTGCTGGCTGTTGGTGAGGATAGAGAAGCCACCCTGCAATGAGGCAGGACATCACCTGTGCAGGCTCAAGGGGAGATTTAGAAATGGTGATGGCACAGGGTTATTCTAGGATGGACTCAGAGGAAGACAGCTTTCCACATTCACAAACATAAAAGCAGGGCTTCTTTACACCCATAGGAAAGTTCAGCTGCCCAAGCCAAATCTTATGGTGACTAGGAAAAACCACGATCCAAAGCCTCTTCCCCAGGTTGGCCCTGGAAACCTCCATCCCCTCTCTCAGTGATATGTCCCTGTCTCAGAAACGCAGGAAACAGAAAACAGTGTCCTTGTATTTAGAAAAAATAAAGGGAGTCCTCCTTGCCTAGACTTGTTCTCTGAATGCGGTCTGCCTTCCAGATTCTGGCTCCTTCATTTTCATCTATTTGCTGGCTTCTGGTCCTAAACTTCTCAATGCTAGAACTGAAACTCTAAAATTAGAAAGCTGTTTATTTCCTACACTGGCTTCCAAAGTCAATGGCTCCCTTTGTCACACCAATTTTTAAATATCCCCCACAACTGAAATTCAGATCATTTTGTTTAGAGAGTTATTTTCAATATTTACCCTAATTCCACCCACTTCCCTCCTGTAAATGTCCTTCTTTTCGTGGGTGCTTCTCGTAGACCTCTAGAGTTGTTCCTCTTCCTCTTTTGTTGCAGACATTTTAATTAAGACACCAGGTTGCCTTAACCTCCTCAAGAGATAACCTCTTCAATGTCGCTCTTTTCAGTGAAGCCTAGAGTCAGCCAAGTGCCTTTTATCAGCCTGTTCATTCTCCCTCTCTTCCCTTTGTTCGGTGTTTTTTGTTGGATTACTGATCTCACATTTTAATTCAGACCCAATCCCTCTTCCACACACTGCCGTTTACATTAATAAATTCATCTTCACATTGATGCGCACAGAGTCGCATGTCTCCCCACGTCATTGATTATCACGTCCTTTGAAGGTTCAAAGGTGCGTCAGATCTACCATGAAAAAGGACAAAAAAAGAGAAAAGCACATTTGATATTCTCCCACATCTGAGGGTTCCCCGGGCCTGGTGGTTTTTGATGTCCTGATGGTAAAACAACTGCTTAAAGAAGAGACGTGCGTGATAAATACTCAATTATGTAATGCACATGCTTTCTTACAAGACTCAAGACCTGGGTTCCGTTTTGAAAGTTGTGGTTGGCAATTATAGATACTATTTGATAACAGAGCT
>PVHP010015007.1:0-38115 GCA_004024765.1 Zapus hudsonius
AGAGAGAGAATGGGTGCTCCAGGGCCTCCAGCCACTGCAAACCAACTCCAGATGCATGCGCCACCTTGTGCATCTGGCTTACATGGGCACTGGGGAATTGAACCTGGGTTCTTAGGCTTTGCAGGCAAGTACCTTAACCTCTGAGCCATCTCATGTCCCCTCCCCCACCTCCATTCCCCTGAGGACCTCGTCAATGAAGTATTGGTTGTCACATGGGGTCCTGGTTGCACCCATTGGCTCCTGTCTACAGCGTCCCACCCTACTGTGGCTCTCACATTCTTTCTGCCCTCTCTTCTGCCATGTCCTAAGCCTTGGAGAGAGAGAGTTAGAAATCTCCTTTAGTGCCGAGCTCTCAGCAGCCTCTGATTTTCTACTTTGATGAGTTTGAGGCTCTTCAATGTCTGCCTCCATCTCCCTGGAGAAGGTTCTCAGGCTAGCAGTGAGAGCAGCATTCATAGTTAATATGCCCCTTCCTCTAATGTTCCCTGGGCCCTGGCAGGTGTCATAGAGATGACGTGTCTCGGCTCTCTCTTGTCACTGTGATGGGTCGTGGGTGACCTGCCATCATCTGGATTCTGTGTGGTCTAGTCTGCTGTGCTCCAGGTGGGCGTCTACACATGGCCAGAGCAGGGACAGTAACAAACGCACCCAGTTTTGTCCGAGTCTCTCTCCTCTCCAGAACCCTTCTATCCAACCTTCTTCATCACCGGATGAATGAGGAGTGAGAGCTAGGGAGGTGGTTCAGTGGACAAGGCGCTTGCCCTGCAAACATGAGGTTCCGAGGTCTGATCCCAGCACCCATGTAAGACACCCAGCATGGTGGAGTACGCCTGTGATCTGAGTTCTGATCCCAGCACCCATGTAAGACACCCAGCATGGTGGAGCACGCCTGTGATCTGAGTTCTGATCCCAGCGCCCATGTAAGACGCCCGGCATGGTGGAGCATGTCTGTGATCCGAGGTCTAGAGACACAGACACGATAGCGTTGCTGGCTTGCTAGAGGCGGTGCTTTGATCCAGGTGTCCCCCATAAAGAAATATGTTCTGGATGCTCGATCCCCAGCTGATGGCAGTTTGGGTATTGGAACCTTATTGGAGCTGTGTTATTGGGGTGGGTTTATGGGGTTATAAGCCAGCTTCCCCTTGCTAGTGTTTGGCACACTCTCCTGTTGCTGCTGTCCACCTGATGTTGGCCAGGAGGTGCTGTCCACCCTCTGCTCATGCCATCGTTTTCCCTGCCATCATGGAGCTGCCCCAAAATAAACCCATTCCTCCACAAGCTGCTTTTTGGTCGGGTTCTTTGTGCCGCAACGAGAAAGCTGACTGACTGTAACACTAATCTAACCTAATTGATGAGCTCCAGGCCGGAAGAGACTCTGTATCAAATAGTGATTGAGGAAGGTACCTGCAGTTGACCTCTCACCTCCACACCTCCTCTCACACACGCACCCACTCACACACGAACATACACACAGCACACGCACACACAGAGTGAAAGAGTGAGCGAGACAGTTAGGAGAGAGACGAGAGACTCAGAAACAGACACACGGGATGTCATAGTTTGATGGCCGACAGACTTCTCGTGTGAAAGACACGCATTGGACAAGAATCAGACCTGAGACAGAGTTCTCTGGACATGGGTCCATCCTCTGTCCTGACACAGGGCTGCTACTCTGTGCTCTCTCATGGACAAGGGTCTGGGAGGACGAGGACACTCCGCAGTGAGGTGACACATCCAGGCAGGATCGGGGACAGAGTTACCACACTGCCCAGCATCCACCTGGGGCCTCTGAGTCCCTCCCTCAGAAACCCACCAGCTGCCTCCCGGCTGTGTCCCCAGGGAGACACCTACCCGAGGAACAAGCCCAGTGCCATGTAAATCTGGCCCCCAAATGAGGCGGGCGCTTCCGATCTCCCGATAATTAGACTTCAAGTGGTCCCATAACTCAGCAGCTAATTACCTCACCAGCTCCGTCAGCCTGGGCCCTTTGAGGCAATCAGCCCATTTTCCTGGCAGACTAGCCCATAAAAATCCCCAAAAGCACATGAATTTACTGTATTTATTTATTGGGATTTGGAGAAATATACTTGGTAGCCAGAGGCCTGGGGATGTGGGGACATAATTTTGAAATGCAGATCGTTAACATGAGCGAGAATCATGGGAAAGAACAGACAGGTTCCTGCTTTCAGACAGCAGAAAAGATGCCACTGGTAATGAGTTATTGGACAAAAGCCACCAAGAAATGTCCCCGTGGCAGACCAGCAAGGACCAACCCTGCTCCCCAGGTCTCTGTCCCCAGCAGGTTCATCCCATCACTGGGCCTTTGTGCATGCTGTTCCCTTCACCTAGAGCTCTGTTCCCAGCACACCCTGGTTCGTCTCCTTGCTCAGTCAGAACTCAACTCAACATGGCTGGCCCTCTTCCAGAATGTCCCTAGTCACCTTTCCAGTGCTATCTCCTGGCCAGACAGGTTAAGTTTTCAGCAACTTTACCCCTCCGGTGAAGTAGGTAACGGAAGCACCCGCCACTCTTGCAATGGGCATGGAATGTGAGCCAGAAAACAAACATGCTACATACTACCGAGATGGGGCTATTTGTCACTGCAGCATAACCCAGTTTATACTGACTGACACAAACTACTGCACTTCTTGTACTTTGCTGTAGTCAGCTTTCTTGTTGCTGGCAGAAAGAACCCAACCAGAAGCACCTTGTGGGAGGAATGGGTTTATTTGGCTTACAGACTCAAGGGGAAGCTCCATGACGGCAGGGAAAATGATGGCATGAGCAGAGGGGTGGACATCACCTCTGCCACAGCACTGCAAACAGCGGCAGGAAGGTGTGCCAAACACTGGCAAGGGGAAGCTGGCTTATAACCCCCATAAGCCTGCCCCCAACAACACACCTCCAACAAGGTTCCAATTCCAAAACTGGCATCAGCTGGGGATCAAGCATTCAGAACACACTCGTTTGTGGAGAACACCTGGATCAAACCATGACAGACTTCATAGACAGAAAGGTCAAGGCTACAGTATTGTCTCTAAGCATTTAGATGTGAGTAGTGTATGTGCATGTGGGTGCTCCTGTGCATGTGGGGGTGCACCTACACATATGCATGCATGCACATGGAGGTGAGCAGACCACCTCGGGTGCTATTGCTCAGGCTGCACCATCTCTTTTTGAGATAAGGTCTCTCATTGGCCTCAAGCTTGTCAAGTAGGCTAGGCTGTCTGGCCAACACAGGGATCCTCCTGTCTCTGGCCTTCTATAGCACTAAGATTATAGGCACACACCACCAGCTCTAGCATTTATGTGGGTGCTGGGATCAAATTCCAGTCCTCACTAAGATGTCTCCTCTGCTCCCAGATATAAGCTTTCCAAACAAGTGTCTGTCTGTCAAGACTTGCTTGGCCCTCCAGGCAGAGGCTCTCTCCTCAGTGCTTCCTGCCATCTTAAAAAGCACCACAGAGAATCATCGCACCTCCCCCCTCATAGCTCCCCCTTTGTCATGTCTACCACCCCCCACTGTGAGCTTCTTGTGGGCAGACACAGTCTCTAGGTTGACTTTCTGTCCTGGTGCCCAGCACAGACTCAGCAGTGACTGGTGATGAGTCATTCCAAGGAGTTAGAAGTAGATGAGTGACAGATTCATGGATGGATGGATGATGTGTATGGACCCGTGGGTGGTTAGATGGGTGAATGGGTGGGTGGGCGAGTAGATGAGTGAATGAATGGACAGATAGATGGATGGATGGATGTGTGTATGGATTAGTGGGTAAATGGGTGTGTGGATGGGTAGGTAAGTGGATGGATGGATGGATGGATGGGTGGATGGATGGATGGATGGATGGGTGGATGGATGGATGGGTGGATAGATGGATGGGTGGGTGGATGGATGGATGGATGGGTGGGTGGTGGATGGATGAATGGGTGGATGGGTGGGTGGGTGGGTGGATGGATAGGTGGGTGGGTGGGTGGGTGGATGGATGGATGGATGGGTGGACGGATGGATGGATGGGTAAGTGGGTGAAAGGTTGGATGGATGGGTAGAAAGGTAAAAAGATGAGTCCTGGCCTTCTTGCCATATCAAATAATTCCTTGGTGTCTCCCTGCACAGTTCTCCAGAGTCCCACCGTGGACTAGGTTCTCAGTGCTTGTCCTCACATGTAAGTAAGCCAATGGCAGCCAGGACAGAGAGTTCAAGATGCCTTCAAAGCCATGATCAATGACCGGCCAATGCTGGCACTGAGTCAGGGACCCCAAATCTCCCTTGTTCACAATGTTTACAGAAAGAAAGTAGAGGGAAGCCAAAATACCTCATGTGGTAAGTCCACATGAGGGAATATTTCTCAGCCATAAGAAGTAAAGCACATAAACCACAAGCCACTCTGAAATGACCCCTGAGAGCCTGGCAGAGCCTCCTGGGACCCCCCTGTCATCAAGGCATAAATGGCTGTAGTGGGGCTGGGAGATGGCTTAGTGGTTAAAGGTGCTTGCTTGAAAAGCCTGCCGACCCAGGTTCAATTCCCAGTACCCACATAAAAGTCGGTATTTATTTGCAACAGTGAGATTCTGGTGTGAACACAGGGGCACACGCGCACACCCCAGAAGAGCCTTCCTGCAAAGCCCCTACCTCACAGCTCCACAAGAGAGCGAGGCAGTGAATGGACACATCTAGAGCCATTAAAGTACCTGTCAATCACCGGGAAGTCATGGTCGTTGGGCGATCTAAGACGTAGCCACCACAGCTGGGTGGCTGGATAGTTCTCGCTGGCCTTGGCCTTCCTCTTTCTCTTATGTCCCCAAGTGCCCATGGCAAGAGGCCCTCACCCACACGTGGTTGCATTTGAGGGGGGTCTTTAATGAGGTAATTAAGGTAAGATGAGGCGATCAAATCCAATATGGTAAGTCCTTCCATGAAGGGAGTGGGGTGCAGACAGCATGGGAGAGGGAGGCTCCCCAGAGAGTGTGAGTTGGAAACACTTCTGACCCTGGGGGCAGGGGTGGGTGGGAGTTGGTCCCATTTAGAACCAACTGGCAATGTTTCCTGAGAACCTCTGGCTGACTCCAGGGCAGACATCATCAATCCATCCCCGAGTGCTCTCATGCGAGCTGCTTTGTCTCAGACAAAGCCAGGCTAAGAGGGTCTGGATGAAGTTGCCTGATTTGGGTGGCTTTAGGGGGACCTTTTGGGTTCTGTGAGGTTCATACGACAAAGAGGTGTTCATTCATAAACAGCACTGTCTCCAGGGGCCTGGAAGACAAAACCAGGATCTTACAGAGAGATTTGGCCTGGCCTGCCTGGAACCCTGTTCTGGACTAGACCAAAAGGAGACAATTATTACTACCTCAATCAACAATAAGTAAAAATGCCTCTCTCACTTCCTGTTCCTCCACTGAGCCAAGAAGGCTTAGCAAAACCCCAGCCTTGAAGTGTCAGGGACCCAACTCTGTCCACTGAAATAATGATCCCAGCCAGCCCTGTCTCCACAGGCCCCAGTAAATCACCCTGGACAGGCCCAGAAATGGTTCACAAGTTTGTTTTTCTTTAAATGTCTCTGGTAATTTTCTCAGAGGATGAGAACCGTGGATGCAAACTGAAAAGAGGGTTCTGAACTTGAAGATTGTTGTAGGTCCCTTGCCAGGGTCCCGACGGGACAGGTCCATTCCTGCCCCAGGACCTTTGCATAACCTCTTTCCTTCTAACTCTTCCTTAGCCCTCTGCTTCCACAAAATCTCCTCCAGGCTGGTGTCCCAGCCTCTGTCTTCACTCCCACGCCTCCTCCTTCACTCCCCTCAGAGCTCACCTTTGAGTTCATACAAGTTTTCTCTGCTGACCTGGAGTCCTTCACAGCAGAAATACTGCGACTATTACCACAGCTGTCACTGTCATTTGTCCTGTATGGATAGCCTATAAGTGTTTAATCAAATGGCAGACTGCCCAGGAGAGATGTCCCAGGACCAGCCACGGGGATGGAGGATGTGGCTACTGTCCCATGTGGTGAGGAAAGTAGGGATCAGAGAGGGGAAAACACTGCCCGATGTCAACCAGTATGAAGAACAGACCCAGCACCAAGTGCCTCACTTCGGCACTGAGCGGCCCTGTGCCCCTGGGAATGTCGCTTCCTCGGCTGGTCCTTATTACATTTGCATAATCAGCTTAGGGGCCCCAGGGGAGTCACAGGTGTCAAGCACACCCCTGACCCCAACCCCAGACCCAGATCTTGCCCCCATGATGACCTACATGGCCACTTGGTGGCACTGTGGGATTGCCACTGGCCGACCATCACCTGGGGGCTCAGTGCAGCTAAACCCTGCCAAAGCCCAGGACTAAGAAGAGGTGGCCTGTGAACACCTACTATGTGCTTGATCGCCAGTCTGTCATCCAACGCGCACCCTCCTTTCCAGATGAAGAAACTGAAGCCCGGTGAACTCAGGCGTGAGGACGAAGACAACAATGTCACCGAGTCACAACGCTCCCGAGACCCACTTCACAGAAATGGAAACTGAGGTCCAGAGAGGAAGTCACCCAGTACAGGGAAGCCCTGCTAGGATTCCACCCAGCCTGGATGGTGGGAATGTGGAGCCCTGCATCTCCCAAGGGAGCAGAAGTAAGCAAACGGGGTGCCAGGTCCCCAAGGGTCTCCTGGGGAACAGTGAACTAGGACAGCGAATGGCAGAGAGGACAGGAGATGGGGGGGGGTGCCTGAGCCAGCGGGCAATGACAGGGAAGGAGGGGGAGCCGGGACCAAGGGAGGGCAGGGAAAGGCAGACCAGGGACTGAAGAAGATTCCACAGAAAGTAGGGGTGGGGAGGGAGATGGCTGAAGGGAGCTTGGATGGTGGGGTGCACTGCCCAGCGGATGGGAGGCAGAGGTGGGGGACAGAGCCCAGAGCAGCTGGAGAAGAAGGAAGAAGATGGGTGGAGGCCTGGGCAGCGGGGCACCTGCCACCCTGGACACCCCACTCACCTACAGGGCTCCCATCAGGGACCCTGCACCCACCAGTCTGCACAGCCCAGGGGTCCCCCCCTCCCGGCCAGCAGGCACTTGCAGGGAACCCTCCCTTGGGGAATGCTAATGCGCCCTGCTATTTTTGCGGCTCCTGGATGGCAGTGTGCATACATTTGCATACCCTGGGAGAATTAAGCTGAGATCATGTAAATGAGCCACTGGAGGGGGTGAGGGGTGCCGGGCTCCCTCCCGCCTCCCAACTGCCTGGGTGGCTGCAGCTTTCTACGCCCCCCCCCACTCTCGTGCCTGGCAGCACAGGGGCAGGGGCGGGGGGAAGGTCAGCAGTCTGCCACCATCCACCCCCAAAACTCTCAGCCATCCTAGGGCCTTCCTTCCATGGCCTCGGGAATGCTACAGGTCAGAACTCTGTTGTCAAGGGTGGCCTCTAGCAGGCCCGCTCTGCCCTCCAGCCGCTGGGGGTATCTCTTTCTCTCAGGCTTTGGCCAACCACGGGACCTTTGCACGCACTGTCCCCACTGGCTGCAAAGCTTTGCCCTCCTTCCTGCTAACTCATCCTTCAAACTCCACGGGGTGGGCGCAGGGAAGCCCTGCCTGTCCTTAGTCCCCTGGGATAGCTATGATTGTAGTGACCTCCTTCCCACCTGGCTTCTCCAGGAAGCATGAGCACCTCAAGAGTGTCCCCCGGTACCCGCAGACTCCCAGTGAGTATTTGTTGAAGAGATGGATGGACAGAAGGATGGATGGACAGAAGGATGAATGGATGGATGAGTGGATGGGTGGATGGGTAGGTGGATGGATAGATGGATGGATGGATGGTGGGTAGATGGGTAGATGAGTGGATGGATGGGTGGATGGGTGGATGGATGGATGGGTGGGTGGGTGGGTGGTAGGTGGATGGGTGGATGGATGGTGGGTGAATGTATGTATCGATAGATGATATAGGATAGATGGATGGATGGATGGGTGGGTGGATGGATGGATGGTGGGTGGATGGATGGATGGATGAATGGATGGGTGGATTGGTGGGTGGATAGGTGGATGGTGGGTGGATTGGGACAACTTAGAAATTTACCTTCTAGCCTGGAGTGTTCATGGTCCCAGCCCCAAGCTCTAGTGGTTCACAGGACGTGGATCTCTTATGAGTGTGTTTGTGTGTGTTCGTGCATGTGTGCATGCACATCCTTACACCTCACTCACACACATGCAGGGACCAGAAGAAGACATGGGTGAAAATTGGTCTGACGGGGACTTGCCGGGGGCAGGGCCTGGGAGAGACACAGAATGCTGCTCCATCAAGGCAGGACAAAGTCAGAACTCGGGCCTTGCCAGCCTGCAGTGTGAGCTCACTGACCCCAGGGAGGAGAGACACGGAATGGTCTTCATCTCACATCAGATTTGATTTTTCTGAGCCCTTCCCTTACTCCATGCCAACACAGCCAGAAAGTGGATTCCCAGGAGACAGGGCATGTGTGCAAAGGCCCGAGGCAGAGGCACGCCCAGTAACTCTGAGACCTCCCCGGAGAACCTTCTAGGTGGAAGGAGGAGAATGTGCCAGGTGAGATCATGGGAGAGCTTGGCGTCCTGTGAGCACACTGCTGACATGGACCCGCCTCTTCCTCGGGTCTGAGGGGCTTATGGTGAAGTCATTACCACGTTGTTCCCATGGCAGAGCTGTATAATTCAGACTCAGGCCTGCCTCCGGGGGCCGCTTCCCACTTAGCCTGACTGCCTTTCTTCCCCATAGGCCAGACACACCGCCCCCCAAACCACATCTCTCCCTCCAAACAGCTGCAGGGGACCTAGAGAGGCCGGAGTCACCTTGTCCATGATAGGGAAACTGAGGCGGGGTGGAGAAGAGTGCATCCCACTGTGCTGAGACTTGGGCATGACCACACCCTCCATGGGCGCCACGGAAGAGATCTGCTTCAAGCACAGAGCAAAGAGCTTTCTCTGATTTGACAAGTGCCACCCGGAGCCACACCCAGACGGGATTTCTGAGGTGTTCAGGGATGTCCCAAAGCTCCATGCTCACGTGGGTCTATAAAATGCTGCTTTCTGCAGTCCCCTTGGGGAATCCTAGAATGCACTTGTAGGCTCTGATAAGTCCTGTGCAAAGACGGTTCCTTACAGCCCATTCATCCAGCCCTTCCCACACTTCATCGGAGCACGTGAGTTTCACAAACTTGTCCAGAATGGGGCCATTTTTTTTTTCAGACAGGATGATTAACAGAAGTGGAAAAGAAGAAGACGTCTCGATGTAGACTATGGAGAGGTTTCTGCCTGATTCTCGAGTGTAGCTCCGGGACTCAGACCCGCAGGAACTGAGCTGGAGTTTCCACAGGAGACTGGCTACCTTGGCAGGAAGTGAATTCCCTGTCCCCCGAGGTGTGCAAGTAGGCACCGGAGGCCGGGCATCTGCCCGCTGGGACACGGTGGCCCCTTTGGTGAAATGCTGGATTCTCTGGCTCGAGGGTAAAGAGCTGCCCGGTGTGTCATATCCATCTGACACTAGGAAAATTCTTATAAATAAAAGAACCCCCATGAAAGCTGCATGAGCTGTCTCGGTCCATCTTGTCTCTGCCCTGCCATCCACAAGAGGAACCGCTTAGCGTAAGAAGCAGAAAAAGAAAGGTAATTTACAAGTCTATTAACGTGTTCAAAGTGTGAGCTGCTCTGTGAGAGGCTGTGGGGAGAGGAGGAAAAGCAAGGCATGCGAGGCCCATCTCTACTGGGCCTGGAGGTTGGCACTTCTGGCTCCTTGCCCCTCTCCTTAGATGGGGGTTCCTGCTCCAGGCCAGCCTCTGATTGGTGTATTTGGATAGAAGCTGACAAGGTCACTGATGGGGACAGGCATCCAGGATGAAAGTCGGCTTCCCAGTAGGACGAGCGAGGGCTCTGGGCTGGAGCAAGGCGAGGGGTCCTGCCAGGGCCCCTGCCCAGTGGATGGTGACACCACCATCTGCACCCCAAAGCCATGCAGGGTGAGCATGGACTTCAGATGACAAGACTGAAGAGATTCATGGAAGCCATTGTAGACGCTGGGGCTTGGAGGGAGCAAGCTTTCATTCACACCCAGGGGAGAAAGAGCCGGAGCTGGGGGCTGCCAGGCTGGTGGGCAGGGCCAGCAGCCTGGACCCCTCACCTGGATTGGTGTCGCAATGCTCCTTGTGTGCACACACGCCTCATTCCCACACATGTCACAGGCCCACGTAGATGTGCCCGTTTCTAACACACACAGGCACACCACGTGGCACTTACGCACATACGAAGAATCTTATGTGTGTGCATTCCTGGCACGCATGGGCACACACAGCCTGCCTCCTGCGTGCTCACAACTGTCCGTGTGTGTGCATGGATGCCTGGGTGCATTAGTGTACACCCAGATGCAGAGGCACGCAGCAACCTACATCCAGACACACACCCCACACTCAGTGCACAGGCGTGTGCACAGCACACAGCTGGGGTTTCCACAGGAAACTCAGCAACCCCCTGGAACCCCTTCCTCTCTGTTTGCACAGCTGGTTCCCCCTCCCACTGGCACCAGCCTCATCAAGAGCCCCCCACCCCCACAGCGAAGCCCCTCTGCAGAGACCCCCAGGCAGCCCGGCCTGAGAAATGGCTTTGTTAACGAAGAGCCTTAAGGCTCTACCTGGGCACCAAGTGCCCCGTCCTTGGGGAAGGGTTTACATGTGTGGGTCCTGCATCCCCAGCTGGGTGCCTAGTCACAAGTTGGCACCAAGCAGACCCAGAAACCCTCCTCTCCCCAGGCTCTGTGGGCCTCAGTCGGGGTGGCTGGAATATTAGAACAGATTGACGATGATGGCTCCTCCCCAGCATCCTGCAGCCAGCCCTGGGCAGCTGATCGCCTCCTCCAGGCAGCCCTTAAGACTTCCTCCCCACCCACTGCCAGGTCGCCGTTCTTGTATCCCATGAGATCACTGGGTTTGTAGGGTTCCTAACCTATCACCTCAGCAACCCCTCAGCTGGCCTCTGGGGCTCTCTGCCCAGGGGTAACCCTTTGGCCAGAGAAGTGAGTAGAGCTGGTTCATGTCCACTGCAGGACTTGGGTCCCTGACCTTAAGAGTTAAATGAACCCCACACACATTGGAAGTTAGGTGACTTTCTCTTTGCCTCTTGTCATTAGCTACCCCGTGAAGTGTAATTATGTACATGAATAATGAAATCAGCTTAGGAACCAGCCTCCCTCCCTGCTTGCTATTCGGGAAGAGCCTCCCTGCACACAGGCCACAGGGTGGTCCTGCAGGTTGAACTTGAACTTGACAGGTGTGAGTGTGTGTGGGGGGAGCTTTGGGATGGATGGTGGCCCTGGGGACAGACAGCACAGGGAAGTACCAGTGAGGAGATAGTCTTGGCTTCCCCTCTCCTGGCTGTGGGTATGTGGACAGCCCCCCTCCCCCTCCCAGACTTCTCCTTCATATAAAGGGACCGTAACAAGGACATGGGACATGCTCACTGAAGCTGCTCAGCCCATCTGTGACGTCATCTCTGGGAGCCTCCTTGGAGGATTGGGAGGAATTGGCCCAGGCAAGGCTCCTTGGAGATCCATGAGCTCGCATGTGCCTGTGACATGGGGCTTGGGCCTGTCACACGTGGACAGGGATGTCCAGCCTATGTCACTGAGGAAAGGGACCCTAGACACAGTGCTCAGTCCTGCTCAGCTCCTGGGTTCAGAGGGAGCCCTGAATTCGACTCCCCACACAAGGCTGCCCTCTGTCTCTTCCTGTTCCTTCACAGAGCTCATGCCCACTCTTATCTGGGTGCAGCAAGTGGGGGGCAAGAGGAAGAGGGCCCTGCGAAGGCTGTGCAGAGACAGTGGGTTCACAGCTTGCTGGTGAAAATGCTTTTATTTATTTATTCAAGAGAATGAGTGTAAGCCGGGCGTGGTGGCGCATGCCTTTAATCCCAGCACTCCGGAGGCAGAGATAGGAGGATCACCGTGAGTTCAAGGCCACCCTGAGACTACATAGTGAATTCCAGGTCAGCCTGGGCTAGAGCGAGACCCTTCCTCAAGAAAAAAAAAAAGAGAGAATGAGTGAGGGAGAGAGAGAGGCAGATGGAGAGAGAGAATGGGTGCAGCAGGGCCTCCAGCCATTGCAAACGAACTCCAGATGCATTCGCCACTTTGTGCATCTGGCTTTATGTGGGTCCTGGGGAATCAAACCTGGGTCTTTAAGGGTTGGAAGCAAATGCACGTTAACCATTGCATTTTATCGATCTAACTCCACTTCCCCAATGCCACAGGGCTCTCCCAGCCCAGCCCAGGGCTCCACCTCTTGGTTGACAGCAGGAACAAAACCGCTTGAGGGACCTTAACATTCTAGAGTGTTCCTCCACAAGCCACACTGTTCTGCCCAGTGACTGACTGGGTCCCTCAGTGGCCCATTTCACAGATGTGCCTTGGAAGTGTTGATCCCGGGGTGTGGAAGAAACCGTGAACCTGGGCTCTCCCTCAAAGAGAGTTCACTTAGGATTCATAATCGTTGTAGGTAGATGCCTGTCAGTAAAATAATAATAGCTTAATAACCTTAATAACTGAGCCATTCCCAGGCAAGTCCCCTCCATTTAATCCATACAGAGCACGTGCCACCACGCCTGTCACCTAATAGACGTCAATCAATGCTTGCTGAATGAATGAATGAATGAATGACCACTCGAAGTAGCCAGCCCCAGCCCACAACCTTGGTCAAGCCTCACTCCTCCTCAGTGGTCCTAGATTCGAATCTGCAAAGTGGGTACATAGCTATCAGCCCATTGGGCACGGTGGGTGGGAATGGCTGGGGCTCAGTGAGCAGATCACAGGCTTCCCCGTTGCTATGGCTGTGGATGACGTCATTGCTCTTATGGGTCCTCCAAGATTGCAGTCCCAGGTTGGGACACTCAGCCAAGAGACCACACCATGGTCTAGAGGTCCTGGGCTGCTCTCGGGCCTGCTGGTTTGTTCAGCATGACACCCTGTCAATTATTTTTGGTATTTCAAGGGAGGGTCTCGCTCTAGCCCAGGCTGACCTGGAATTCACTATGTACTCTCAGGCTGGCCTCGAACTCACCACTCTCCTCCTACCTCTGCCTCCCAAGTGCTGGGATTAAAGACGTGCACCACCACGCCCAGCAAACATCCTGTCAGTTCTTAAAAATCAGTAAATTTCCAGTGTTTAAAGATGAGAAATTTCTTATAAGGCACAGATCCTGGGTCTCCCTGAGCTCTCTGCAGTCAGATCACAGCAGAATCGTATTCATAGCCACACTTGGTGGTGACAGGCTCGTCGTCCCAGCATTCGGGAGCCTGAGGCACAGGGGTTACAAGTTCAAAGCCTGCCTGGGCTGCAGAGTGAGTGCCAGGCCAGCCTGGGCAGCTTAGCAAGACCCTGTCACAAATAGAAGTGACAGAGAAGACTGGGGAGACAGCAGGCTGGGGAAAGCTTTTGCCTTGCAAGAATGGGGTCTTCCATGCCCATAAGCCACGGGAAAGTGTCAGGCTCTTGGGCTGGAGAGATGGCTCAGCAGTTAAGGCACTTGGCTCCAGTGCCTGAGGCTCCCGGTTCAATTCCCCAGTACCCACATATGTCGGACCCACAAGGTGGTAACCCTGGTGTTCTCTCTCTCTCTCTCTCTCTCTCTCTCTCTCTCTCTCTCTCTCTCTCTCTCTCTCTCTCTCTCTCTCTCTCTCTCTCTCTCTCTCTCCCTCCCTCCCTCCCCATATCTCTCTGCTTGAAAATGAATAAATAAAATATCAAAAGAAAAGAAAGTGTCAGGCTATTGATCCCAGCACGGGGAGGTGGAGACAGGAGGATCCCCAACTGGCTCACTAGCCTAATTGGTGAGCTCCAGTCTTTAATGCGAGACAGTGTTCCTGAGGATCACACACCCAGGAGCACCCACGCACACACATAAGCCAAGGAGCAAGTGAAAAAGAGGCCCAGAGTGTAGTTCAGTGGCAGAGGGTTCAAGTGAGACCCCCAGAAGGGTGCCACACTGTGGCAGGGCCCCTGGCTCCCAGGCCATGAAAATCTGTGTCCCCCCACCCCCTCACTCCCCAGCAGCTCAGGTCTCGGAGGCCATTCTCCTGCCTCTGAGGGATGTTGCCTTTGGAAGACTTGCTCAGAGACAAAGTCAGGGCCAAACAGAGGAGACCAAGAGCAGCCTCCCTGGACCCCTGTGCTTAAGGGCACTTGTGTCCCAGCTGGGCACCCAGCACCCCTGAATACTAACAGTCACCCTCCCTCCCTGAGCCCCCCAATGTCCCCTGCCCCTCCTAGGAGGAAGGGGTCTTGGGGATGGACCACAGGCCTATCCAACCAGGCGGCCTTGATTCCAGGATTGTAATGGGACATGGTAATTAGGGGTGGCAGAGCATACCCAGGCTCAGAGGCTTTTGGGGGGTGGGGGCCGGGTCCCCACGACACACCATCCCATTTGGAAAGTTCTCCTGACATTCCTGAGTCTCAACTTTGCCAAAGAAAACTTCAGCCAGGCTTGTCTTGGCTCTGACTCAGGCCCGAGTCTCAGCAGGAAAATCGAAAACATTTACACAGCTGGGCCTGGGACCCCGCTTTCCTCCAGAGCTGGTCAGAGCCCCAGCAGCCCCCAGACAGGGGGGCCTGCGTCCCCCCAGCATGAGGAGGGGATGGAGGGCTGCAAACCTGGAGCTGGGCTGTCCCCAGTCTTGGCCCCATGTGCACAGGCCTGTGCACTGGAAGGATCCTTGGGGCAGGGTGGCTCAGACGCTGCCGTCTCCCCCTCTCCCTTGGGGTCGTCCTTCTGTCCCCCAGCTCTGCAAGCCTCCTCCTGCTGCTCTGCAAGCCAGAGGGGATGGCACATAGAGGGGACCACAGGGTGGCTGGTGGCCCCTGCTAAGTCCTGCTCCCTGGTCCAGGGTCTAGTCAGCCTCCAAGCCCCAGCTCCTTGCTCGTTCACTGTGCTGGTTCTCTGAACCAGAGCCTTCTTTCTACCCCCCCCCCCAGTTCTACAAAACAGGCCAGTGGGTTTAAGAACAGAAGCGTGTTCTGAGAAATGTGTCATTAGGAACTTAGAGGGGAATGTCCCAGAGTGTCCTCACATAATCCTGGAAGGTGGGGACAGCCCTAGGCTTGCCTCAATGCCATCAGGAGATGCTGTAATTTTTTTAAAGACAAAGTGAGCTGGGAAAATGGCTCAGCTGTTAATGGTGCTTGCTTGCAAAGCCTGAGAACCTGGGTTGAATGGCACATGTATCTGAAATTCATTTGTAGTGACAGAAGGTTCTGATTCTCTCTCTCTCTCTCTCTCTCTCTCTCTCTCTCACACACACACACACACACACACACACACACACACAAGGACCCAAATAAATAAATCAATCTTTTATTGATTTTTAAAAAATATTTTATTTTTATGTGCAAGCAGAGAGAGAGAGAGAGAGAGAGAGAGAGAATGTATGGGTGTGCCAGGGCCTCCAGCCACTGTAGAGGAACTCCAGATGCATGCGCCACTTTGTACATCTGGCTTACGAGGGTACTAGGGAATTGAACCAAGGTCCTTAGACACTAGAGGCAAGTGCCTTAACCGCTGAGCCATCTCTCCAGCCCATAAATAAATATTTTAAAAAATAATCAAATAAAAAAGACAGGGAATTCAGATGCTGACGGGGCAGCCAGTCTGCAGGGAGCTCTTTCCTGAGTCTGTATACATCCTAAAGCAATGGTTAAAGGTATAAAGCTGGGCCTGGTGACACACGTCTGTGATCCCATCACTCAAGAGGCTGAGACAGGAGGATTTCCATGAATTTGAGGCCAGCCTGGGTTACATAATAAACAAATAGATAAATGTACACACCTCCAAACGCACAAACCCGTGAGGGTTACTTATCATCTTATGTTATGGATCGTATAGACCACACTATTAGATGAGGTCTCACTATGTCGTCCAGGCTGGTCTTGAATTTCTGGGCATAAGCAATCCTCCTGCCTCAGTCTTCAGAGTAGCCAGGACTCAGCGGCATGCCAGAGGCCCAGCTTGTCTGCATGGTGCATCCATAAAAAGGTCACTCAGATGTGTTAAACCAAGACAGGGCAGTTGGCACGTGCTGAGCAGTTTCTTAGCTCCAACACCATCCTATGGGGCCCGCCGAGTACCACCCACCATTGACTCCGAAAGGCCTTCATGCAACCATAAGGTATTAAAAACATAGCTTCGCAGGACCTCGTGACTGACAAGCAAGTACATCTGTACCCGTCTCTTGCAGCTCTGCTCTCCTTCCTACTGTTCAAGGGCCACCTTCTTTTCTGGGACCACCATCCACTTGGGTCTGCTAAAAACAGCATAGTTCAGTTTTGCCTCTTTGGAGAGTCTCTATAAATGGAATAATAATATAAATCGTAATGGTTCTAGTCATGTCCCCACTAGTTTGTCCGGCTTCCCGCCTTGAGGATGACAGGGTGAGATTCACCCACATTGCATGAAAAGCACAGCTCATTCGTTTTTACTGCTGTGCAATTTTCCATGGTTTGAACATGCTAGTTTCATCATTTGTTTTCACAGCTAGCAGAGTTTGCAACGTTTCCTGATTGGGCCAATTTTTTTTTTTTCACAAAAGGTAGGGTTTCACTCTAGCCCAGGCTGACCTGGAATTCACTATGGAGTCTCAGGGTGGCCTCAAACTCATGGTGATCCTCCTATCTCTCCCTCCCAAGTGCTGGAATGAAAGGTGTATCTCTATGCCTGGTTCAATTGGGGCAATTTTAAGATTTTAATTTAAAAAAATTTTAATTACAATTAGCCTGCTCTAGTATAGTATAGAGGTAGTATAGTCAGGTAGTATAGTCACAAACGGGTTCTCCAGTCAAACACAAATGCAAGGAAAGCTACTGTGATGGTTAAGTTTTGTTGTCAACTTGACCTGCTTAGTAATCTTGGCTGGGTCTCTGAGGTTGTTCCCAGGAAGCCAGCCCTCTCAGAAGGGGGCAGGATGTAAGGAGGCTGGGGAGGGGGCTGGAAATGAACATCCCTTCCTGGGAGGGCAGTGCAGGAAGAAAATTCCAGAGACTCAGGAAGTCAGTAAGTCTGAGGAAGGATTGCAAGACCCCACCATAAGGCTATATATAAAGAGAGAGAAAATCTCCCCTTGCCTCCCTGGCTGGCTGGCTGCTGGGGCTTCTTGTGCATCTTTTTGTCAGCACTGGAGCCTTCCAGCCTGAAGACCAGCAGCTCCCCAGGAAGCCTCCAGGCCTTCAATGCTGGATTGGGACTGCTGAGGCCTCCAGCCATGTAGATTGAGCAGCTACCGGTTTCTTGACTCTCAGGCTTGCAGACTGCTATTGTGGGACTGCTGTGAGCTAATTCAATATATCCCCCCTTTTACTACAATTCATTCTTTTGATTCTGTTCCTTTAGAGAACCCTGACTAATAAAGCTACCTTCTACAAAACCTAAAATGCTTTTCTTGCAGGACTTGTCAGACCTTTTCATGTTTTAATGTATCTGTAACCATCACAATTCTTATGTTCCCTCTGTGCTGGGTCCAAATAACACAAGGTTGATTAAGTCAGCCTCTGGGGGGGGGTAGGCTGGCATGGCCACACTAAAGACACTGTACTGTTATTTAAAAAATATTTTATTTATTTGAGAGAGACAGAGTACATTGGTGTTCTCCAGGGCCTCTAGCCACTGCAAACTAACTCCAGATGCATGCGCCACTTTGTGCATCTGGATTTACGCTGGTCCTGGGGAATCGAACCCGGTTGTCAGGTTTTGCAAGCTCCTTTAACTATTGAGCCGTCTCTCCAGCCCCTGTACTGCTATTTAAAGGCTCCATTGCTCAGGCCACAGGAGCCACACTTCAAAGATGGGTCCGTCATCCACTTTGAAGCCCCAGGTTTAAATCAAGAATCCATTCCTGGGCTTGCTGGCCAATGGAAAGGTATCGGTCCATTATGCTGAAAGCCCACAGGCTACCCAGGTATGCAGCCCCCACAGGCCCCGACCCACCAGGCCACCTTCCCTGGACAGGGTCACAACCTGGCCACCAGCACAGGCATGTCATGGGATTCATATCATAGGATGCATAATGAATGCTGTCCATGAATATGCAGATTGGCAATCATGGGTTGACTGGGTGGCTAATTGATCTTCTGTCTGTAATCAGCATATTTAGTATTCTACAGACCTCCCCCGCCCTCGTGAGGGGGGCTGGTAGCCTGCCCAGCCTGGGGACACAGGCCCTGGATGGAGAACTTTTCTCCTTGCTCCTGGTCAAGATCCTTGGTCCATGGACTGTCGTCCCTCAGTAGGCATCCAGTGTGCTCCAGGATGGGTCGAGGAAGAGAGAAACACTGATTTGAAGATCGGGGAAGAATGGATTGGACAGGGTATTTTGCAAACAGATGAGAAAGACACGATCTCAATTTGGTCTGGGTTCCAAAATCCACACAAAGGCCCTTCCAGGTGACTGGGTGGTGAAGGCTCTGTCCTCAGACAGGGGAAGTTTCATGGCTTTCAGCCAGTGACTTGTCTCTATCTTGCTACTCACAGAGCAGCTGGAGCTCCAGTCCTGCCCTTGAACTCCCAGCTCCTCTCTGGATCATAACTTACCCAGCCTGTGGTGCTGTTACAGCCACAGGAACAGATCTGAACAGCAGCCCCCATGGCAGCTCAGGCTGGAGGCGGATCTGAGACCTCTTGAAAGAACTGCCCAAGTGACCAACCACAGCCAGGTGGCAGCAAATGCCTGGGCTGGGAGACTGGCAAGAAGGAGCCATACAGACATACAGACAGCCCGGCATGGATGGGCGCCTGAATGCCAGGAAGAAAGAAGAGAGTTAGATATTTCCAACATACAGAGTGAACATTCCCTTTCTAATTTTCAATTATTTATTTATTGGTGAGCAGAGAGAAAGAGCAGCGTGTATCGGGGCCTCTTTTGTCACTGCAAACAGACTCCAGATGCATGCGCCACTTTGTGCACCTGGCTTTACGTGGGTACTGGGGAATGGAACTTGGGCTGGCAGGTTTTACAAGCAAGCGCCTTTAACAGCTGAATCATCTCCTGGGGCCAACATTCCCATTCTAAAACTGAAGAAGCGAGAGATAGTGAAGGAAGGTTGGACCAAAGCCCAGCGTGGCGAACATTAAGCCCTACAGCTCCATGGCCAGCATCTCAGACACATGGTGGTCTTCTGTGTTCCCCGGTTGCTTGTGCAGCCTCAACCTCTGGCCTTCTCGTTTGAAGCCACACCATGACTTTTTTCTGGGATCAGCTCCACCTGACGTATGCAGCTTTTCTCATTGCTGGCGTGTCCAGAATCCCAGGGTCTCACTGCAGGCTACAAACCATTCTCATAGCTTCATACATCAGCCTCTTGGGGGTTCTTGTATGAAATCTGACCCTGTTATGCATTGCTTGAACTCCCAGGCCCTCTCTGGATTCTCAGTGGCAGCCTCCCTGACTTCACCACCCTTGAACATCTATGCCTACAAAACTAGCACCTCATAGATAGTATTCCCACGAGCAGTAACAGGCCCTACTGGACTCTGTCTACAGCAGCTTCTAGGATCCTAAAGAATGCTAAACAGGAAAACACATCCATCAGCACCCCTTTCCAACAAGGGGCTCTGGAACCCCTTCTTTTCAAAGGACAGTCTTGTAAATGATTTTGTAATGGTGCACCCTGGAGCCTGTAATAACTGTAGTCCTACCAATTCCTGAAATACCCTCAAGACATCTTTCACCCATCCAGGTACTAACCTGATTAGCTTGGGAGGTCAGATGAGGTCAGGCTTGTTCAGGGAGGTATGGCATCTGTCTTTAGGGCTAACGTCCTTAACAGTCATGGCCTCTTTGCCAACATGTTTCTCTTTTTTTCTGGCCAAGCTACACATCTCTTACATCTCTCTGTGATCTGTGTATCTATTTGTTTATTTATCAGGGGCGGGCTGGAGAGATGGCTCAGCAGTTAAGGCACTTGGCTCCAGTGCCTGAGGCTCCCAGTTCAATTCCCCAGGACCCACATAAGCCAGACCCACAAAGTGGTGGCCCTGGTGCGCGCTCTCTCTCTCTCTCTCTCTCTCTCTCTCTCTCTCTCTCTCTCTCTTTCTCTCTCTCTCTCTCTCTCTCTGCTTGAAAATGAAAATGAATAAATAAAATATTTAAAATATATTTATAAGGGGAAGGGGAGAAAGAGAGAAATAAGGACGTGGATGCCAGGGCCTCTTGATGCTGCAAATGAACTTCAGACACATGTCTGGGTCAGCCACGTTGTGCATCTGGCTTTGCATGGGAACTGAATCCAGGACTTTAGGCTTTGCAAGCAAGAGCCTTTAACCAATGAGCCATCTCTAACCATCTCTGCTCACTGTAAACCTGGCTAAACAGAGCCAGGAATAACCACACCACAGCCTGAATGCTATGCTATCTCCAAATTTCCTCTACCAAATTCATCAGCCTCTGGCTTTTCAATTAGGTTTCACTCACGTTTTCATGGCATGGGCAACATAGATAAATCATTAACCAGAATGTGACAGAAATGGACTGTAGCCCAGCTCTGAGTAGACTCCTGTTCCCTCGTGAACACAGTCATGACTATCCATGCTTCTCTCATTCTGGTCTTCCAGACACCCAGCTAGATGGTTCATTGTTGCGGTCAACTTTCTAGTTGCTGCGCAGGAAGAACCCAAACAAAAGCGGCTTGTGGAGGAATGGGTTTATTTGGCTTCCGGACTCAAGGGGAGACTCCATCCTGGCAGGGAAAACGATGGCATGAGCAGAGGGGTGGACATCACCTCTGCCACAGCACTGCAGACAGCGGCAGGAAGGTGTGCCAAATACTGGCAAGGGGGGATCTGGCTTATAACCCCCATAAGCCCACCCCCCCCAACAACACAGCTCCATGGAGGTTGTAAAATCCAAACTGCCATCAGCTGAGGATCTATTACCCAGAACACATTCATTTGTTTGTGGGGGGACACCTGGATCAAACCATGACATTCATTAAGCTTTTTTGACAGCTTCATGGGGTTTCTCTAGCCTTCTGCCCTGTTGCAGTCGGGCTCCAAGTTGCTGGGATGAACTTCCAGACAGTTTAAGGGAGGAACGGGATTTATTTCAGGTTTACAGATCCAGGGGAATGTCCATAATGGTAGAAAAGACTGGTCCCCTTTCACCGATCCAAACAGAGAGAAACCACCTCCTCCCAGCACACACCAAAAGCAAGCAAGCACAAAGCTGCAGCAAAGAGCAGGGACCCAGCTGGAAATCAGATCTGTCCCCCAGTGACACCTCCTCCAGGCAGACAGCTGGAAACAAGCATTTTATAAAAACACCTGAGTCTATTGGGTGACATACATTCAAACTACCACGCGCCCCAAATTGAATTCCTCCCACAAAATAGTTCCAAAGGCCTCAGAGCCACATGATAGCCGAGTCACCCTGATCCCACTTCTGATGTCACCGATTCTCTGTTTCGTATTCCTATCCCTGTGACAATAATGCCTGGCAAAAACAAGCTACAGAAGGAAAAACTCACTGTGGCTCATGGTTTGAGAGGGCTCCAGTCCATTCCTGTGAGGGAGGCACCCCAGGGAAGTTTGCTCAGCTCATGGCAGTGGGATTGAGGACGGTTCACATCATGGTAGACCAGGAAACAGAGTGAGGCAGAAACCAGGGTTGCCTATCACTTGTAAATGCCTGCCACCTACTGACACACTAAACATCTCACAGCGTCCCAAAATAGTACCATCAGATCAAGACCAAGCATTCAGGCCAAGGGTCTGGGTGGGACTTTTTACTTTTATTTATTTGGAGAGAGAGAGAGAGAGAGAGAGAGAGAGAGAGAGAGAGAGAGAGAGAGAGAGAGAGAGAGAGAGAGAGAGAGAGAGAGAGAGAGAACCAAGGACTCCAGCTCCTCCTGCAAATGAACTTCTGATGCTTGCACCACTTTGTGCATTTGGCTTGTGTGGGTCCTTGGGAATAGAACCCAGGTCCTTAGGCACTAGCAGCAAATGTCTTAACCACTGAGCCATCTCTCCAGCTAGGAGGGATTTTTAGAGTTAAACTATAATGGCCATCATGAAGTGGACGTGTGAACAGCTGAACTGTGAACTTCTGTCTCAGGAAAAAGCAGCAGAGACACCTGACCACAGGAGCCAAAATTACCTTTCTCCTTTTTTTAAACAGTTTTAAAAATATTTTTATGAGAGAGAGAGAGAGAGAGAGAGAGAGAGAGAGAGAGAGAGAGAGAGAGATTGAGAATGAACACACCAGGGCCTTTTGGTGCTACAAACTCCAGACGCATGCATCACTTTGTGCATCAGGCTTTACATGGGTACCATGGGTTTTGAACCTGGACCATCAGGCTTTGTAAACAAGTGCCTTTAACCACCGAGCCATCTCCCCAGCCCTGACCTTTCTTCTTTATAAGCTGATGGCACTGGGTATTTGTTATAGCAGCAGAAGGCTGACTCCCACTAGCCAGACCCTCGCAGCAGAGCAGAGCCCCTGTGCACAGACACAGGCACACATGCCTGGGCTGGGCTGGGAGGCTGGAAGGGAGGAGCCATGAATAAAGAGAGCTTGGCGTGGATGGGCCCCTGAATGCCAGGAAGGAAGAAGAGAGTTACAGATTTCCAACATACAATGACACAGAGTAAACATTCCCCTTCTAATTTTCAATTATTTATTTATTTGTGAGCAGAGAGAAAGAGTAAGGTGCCCCAGCGCCTCCTCGCCACTGCAGATACATGCGCCACTTTGTGCACCTGGCTTTATGTGGGTACTGGGAAATTGAACTTGGGCTGACAGGTTTTGCAAGCAAGTGCCTTTAACAGCTGAGCCATCTCCCCGGGGCCAACATTCCCATTCTAAAATGAAGAAGCGAGAGAGAGTGAAGGAAGGTCGGACCAAAGCCCAGCATGGTGAACATTAAGTCCTGCGACCCATAGCCAGCATCTCAAGCACATGGTGGTCTTGTTGTGGGTGTAGGGGGCTTCCTATGGCCCATCCTCCTCGGTCCCAAACACAACTGCCAAAGCAAATTACAAGGTCAACCCAAGCCGGGTGTGGTGGCGCACGCCTTTAATCCCAGCACTCGGGAGGCAGAGGTAGGAGGATCGCTGTGAGTTCCAGGCCACCCTGAGACTCCATAGTGAATTCCAGGTCAGCCTGGACTAGATCGAGACCCTACCTCGAAAAACCAAAAACCAAAAAACAAACAAACAAGGTCAACCCAGAAGCAAGAAGAGGCACGGAGATCCTGGCTCTTGGCTGCGGAGCGGAGGAAGATCATCAGTTATTTTCCATCCTCATGCTGCCTCTTGCTTCTGGTGGGCTCTGGATTGCAGAGTCTGGGGGTCCTAAGGCATGTGACATCCAGGGGGGATACAGAATCATGTTGACCTGGCTGGAGCATGTAGATTTCCAAGTCCCCAGGAGATGGTGCCCGGCCCACCTCTCACACTGGCCCACCCTTCCTAACACTAGTCACCCTGTGCCCGGCCACCACCCTTTCTCCTGGGCCTGCCTAGGATGCTTCCCTCGCCTCTCCCATGTTTCTGATGGATCCTGAGGTGGCCCCTCCTCCAAGAAGCCTCCGGATTGTGCTGGCAGGTGGACAACTGCTCACAGGTCTCCTTCTGAGTCCTGAGGAGGATCATTCATTCCCTTGGGGGGCCACACACGTCACCGAGCAGAGATCATGCCGCTGGGTCCTGGTCCAGCCAGAGCCTGGCTCTACTCCACAGGTTATCAGTGGAGAAACCAGAGGCGCTGGGCCCCCCGGGAGGGAGGGTTTCCTTCAGTTGTCCTTCAACAGAGTTGAACGGGAAAAGGACAGAAGATGTGATTAAAGCAACGTGTGATTCCCCATAAATAATAAATCAATAACTGGCAGTGATTCACCCGTCTCTCTTCAACCGGGTTTAAAACAAAAAATTAAATATAGAACAAAGGAGACCTGTAAAGAAACATAAGAAACAGCGGGAGACGCATTTTCCTGCTTCTTGCCTTAAAAAAAAAAAATACCCTCCAAGGGACTCGGCTGGGTGGCTCCGTGGGGGGTCGTCTTTGGGAGATGATAACCACCCAGCCCCTCCTGCCCAGCACGGGCGCACCTCTCCAGTGCAGGGACTTCTGGTTCTGGAATCTTCCAAGCCCTCCCTCCCTCCCTCCCTCCCTTCCTTCCTCCCTCCCTTCCTTCCTTCCTTCTTTCTTCCCTCCCTCCCTCCTTCTTTCCTTCCTTCCCTCCTTCCTTCTCTCCTTCCTTCTTTCTTTCTTTCTTTCTTTCTTTCTTTCTTTCTTTCTTTCTTTCTTTCTTTCTTTCTTTCTTTCTTTCTTTCTTTCTTTCTTTCTTTCTTTCTTTCTTTCTTTCTTTCTTTCCCCAGGCAGGGTCTCACTGTAGCCCAGGCTGACCTGGAATTCACTATGTATTCCCAAATTGGCCTCGAACTCATGGCAATCCTCCTACCTCTGCCTCCAGAGCACTGGGATTAAAGGTGTGCACCACCACACCCGACTTCCCCAAGCCCTTTCTTTGAAAAAAAATGGGCATAATGTCCTCATCCTTCTGAAGTTGTATGTGAGGGGAAGGGGGGGGGCTTAGACTGAAGTACAGAAGGATCCAGAGCCATGGTAATCACTGAGCTCGCTCAGAAAAAATGTCACTGTGGAGTGAAATGGTGTGCCCATTTTTTGTGCAAACAGGACCCATGGTGGGTGTTTCCCCAGAAGAGAGGGACTTTCTGAGACATGCCAGCACCCAGTAACAAAGTGTGAGTCCTCAGCCTGCCCAGCTGTTCCCTGGCTCTCGTTTGCTCAGCACCTGCTCTGGTGTACCAGGCGGGGCCTCCGCTGGCCGTCTGAACTCTGGGGGTTTTTATCACCCAAAATGGCTGAGAAGGGTTGGGAAGCGAATAGGGTGCTCGGTTCCCCTTTCAGTCACAGCCGTGGCCTGATAGCTCCATGACTTCCTCGCTGTAGCTTTAGGGTTCCGGTGGCCACAGCGTCACTTCCACGGAGGATGCCTACGGTGTCCCCTCGTGGGCTTCTCCAGAGTCCCGCCCTCGACTCTGGCTTTGGCCAAGGGGATTGTCAGCAGATGTGTCCACTGGCTTTGTGCACTCAGCTACGCTCAATCTTGGGCAAAGTCCAGCTGACTGACCCCTGACATGACCTGGGAAACAAGACTGAACTGTGAGCAAGCAAGACCAGCCCCACCCAGCCAGAGACACTGACCCCATGGTCACAGGCACTAAGCAGATGATCACTAACAGCTATCCAGTCTGGGGCTGTTTGTTACGCAGCAGGGCTGTAGCCATCCATAACATACACCAGGCGTAGGCCTGGGTCCATGCATATGTCCACCAAAACTTGCTCTGCCCTCTGAAGTCCCGTGTCATTGAATGCCCTGCCTTCTACCTGCCTACCCAAGCCAGAGTTTTGGGTGTCACCTTTCTGTCCCCCATCCCACACATGGCTACCAGGTGCTAGGCCATCAATCCCCTAAACATCTCTAATTCGCACACAGGCTTTCCTGTGCTTGAATGATTGAGCCACCAACCCCATCCAATCTAGTTTCCTGTCTCAGACTTACCCACCCCTGCCTCATCGCTTACCTAACCAGACATGTCCTATCCGTAAGGAATACACTCCAGCCCAACTGGGTCTGTCTCCTGTGACACCCACTGGTCTCCTGCTTCATGGCACCAGTGGGCCTTCTTCCCCTGTCCTGGAGCCAGTGCTGGGTTACAGGTATAGGTGTATTAGAGGACTGTGACCTCACCAAGGATGCCTGCTCATCCCAGGCAGAGGCCACTGCGGGGTGGAGGAAGGAGACCAGCACACCGGAGCAGCTAGGGTCGGGCCAAGGCAGGGTAGGGAGCCCAGAAGCTGGGAGGGTCATAGGATGGGAACTCCGGGCCTACCTAGAGCCTGCTGCTTCTCAGTGAACAGCAAAGCCCAGTGCTCCCTGTGTGGCAGACCAAACCCCTCTCTGACCTCTCACGGGTCCTCCTTCTACCAAGCCCACACGCATGATGGGTTGATTTCTTCTCTCTTTCACAGAGAGATGATGGAAACAGTCAGCAAGCCTAGGTCCATTTCACAGATGGGGAAAGTGAGGCCTGTTACATCACTCCACACACAGTCTCCAGGAGACATAGCGGAGGAGCCGAGATAAAGGCCAGTATCCTATCCTCAGTAGGGAAGACCTGGTCGTTCTTAAGTCCTCAACTGGACAGGGAGCAGAGAGGGGAGGCGGGAAGGCTTTGGCGTCTTTTGGCCTCTGGGGCACACGGGGATGGACTGGTGACAAGGTGAGTGTGGGAGACAGAAGCCCAGGAGGGACCATGCCATAGGCGACAGGAGGTAGAGGGACTCAGGAGCGTGAGCCCAGGGACCGTCATCCCAGACCCTCATCCTCTCCTGGGTTGTGAAATGGCCCTGGGGAGATGCTAAGCCTGCGTCCCATCTGAGGAAAGGTGCTCAGAGCTGGCACTGGACTCTTCTTTCTACCCACTGCCCGCTGAGTCCCCAGGGCATTTCCAGAGAGGATGCTGAGATCCAAAATGCTGGCCACATCTTGCTTGCCCCTGTGGGACCTGGCAGAGGTGTGTCAGGGATTGCGGAAGGTCATGGGACTTCACCCAAGCCACTGGAAGCCAGATTCCTGGAAGAGGAGGTCCTGGGGTGCAGTGAGGAGGAATTTCTGGAATCCCCAGGTGGGAATGCCAATCAGGTTGGCTTTGATCTCCAACTGAACTTCAGGCCTGCGCTCTACAGAAGAGACATGGAAGCCCAGGCAAGTGCTGACCACACACCCAGCAGCCTGAGACACCCTTCCATCCTCGGCCCATGAAAAATCCCACTTTGGGCTAAAGAGATGGCTTAACGGTTAAGGTGTTTGCCTGCAAAGCAGAAAGAGCCAAGTTCAATTCCCCAGTACCCACATAAAGCCAGATGCACAATGTGGCGCATGCATCTGGAGTTCATTTGCAGTGGCTGGAGGCCCTGGCGTACCCATTCTCTCTCTCTGTCTGCCTCTTTCTCTCTTAAATAAATAAATAAAATGTTTTTTAAGAAAGAAAAATCCCACTACAAGCCAAAATAGGGTGCCTTCTTTCTACCAGAGAGGCCTCAGAGGTCCCCCAAGCCCAGAGCGCTCTGCACAGATAGGGAAACTGAGGCCCGGGGTGAGGCAGGAGCTTGCCCAAGGTGCCAGGCCAGAAGTAGGTCAAGCAGGGGTCATCCCAGGCTGTAAAGCATCAGTGCTCAGATCCCTCTCACCCTTCCTGTCTCTGGGGCTGAGGCTCATGCTTGGCTGCCATGCAGAGGGCCCTGGGTTCCATCTTCAACATGGCAAAAATTGGACTTATTAGTATAGACGGAATTCCAGCCCTTGACAAACAGAGGCAGACGGTTCAATCCACATCAGGTGCATCGTGTGTTTGAGGTTAGCCTGGGCTAAGACCCTGTCTCAATAAAATAAAGTAAAATAATTAATAATAAAATAAAGAAGAATGACTTCACTCATTTATGCCTTCAGTCCTTCCTCTCTTCCCCTTCCACACTCTCTCTTCTCCTTCCCATCCATCTTTCCTTTCTTCCTCTTGTCTGACTGTCCATCTCTCTGCCCCCTCCTTCAGGCTGCCTTCCTCCCAGCCTGCCCCACGCTCCCAGCACAGGCTAACTCTGGGGACCTAGGTCTACCCAAGAGCGTCCCCTGGGGCTCCAGCCCCTGACCAGGCTGTGTTTGTAGCCTAGCGGGGAGGAGGCCCCAGGGTACCATGGACTCCCCACAGCCTGGTTCACATTACTGCACGGTGCCCACCACGGCGGCCAGCTGCACACACTTTTCTGGGGCGCAGGGGAGGATGGAGCCCTGTGCAGACATGTGGGGGGCTGTGTCCCCCAGCCCCGTAATGTCTTTCACATGGTGCTCACAGAGAAGCCCTCCAACCTCGGGCACCGATTTTCCTGTCAAGAGCTTGTGGATACCACAAGAAGAGAAAACGCTGCGTGAGAACCACAGACAAGGCTCTGGGGTTTGCACAAAAGAGCCGCCATGTAGAGTGAGACTCTGAAGGAGAGGCAATGCGGACAGGACGCAAAGCCAGAGGGACAGACCTCTGTCCCCTGCAGTGTACCCTGGGTGGACAGCACACTTGTCACATGTATTTCCCATGAGACCCAGGGGACCTATCTCACCACAGCTGCTTAGAACACCAAGGCTCAGGGCCTCGTTCCTGGGGCTGCACACACACACTCACACACACACACACACACACACACACACACATGCACACATACACATACACACACTCACACACACTCATACACACGCACACACACGCGCACACACACACACACACAGCACAGGGCTCATGGCTAGACACATCTTGGGAGGAGAGCCAAGCAGCAGGCAGGCAGCACGGCCTGGGTCCCCTCAGCTCTACCTGGTGGTCCCCTCCCTGCCTCTTACTGTCTCCTTGTGTCCTGTGTCCTGACCTGCCCAGAACCTGACCTCAGGGGGGCTCAGAGATCCCGGCCTGAACACTCACCTCCCCCCCTCAGAAAAGTCCTCACAAACCCCTGGCAGACCAGTTTTCTCTTGTATATCTCTGGAGGTGCCCTTTATGACCCCCATTACCTCTCACTCGTTCTTTTCCCAAGGCCTTCCAAAGGAAGGAAGAGAGGGAGGGAGGGAGGGAAAGAAGGAAGGAAGAGAGGGAGGGAGGGAAGGAGGGAGGGAGGAAGGAAGGAAAGGATGGAGGAAGGAAGGAGAGAGGGGGGGGGGAGAGAGAGAGGGAGGGAGGGAGGGAGAGAGAGAGAGAGAGGCCTGTATGTCTAGCGCATGCTCAGTCCTGGGCAGGCATCTGCATCTTCTCTGGTCCACACATCAACACTGGGAGGCAGATGTCGTATGACGCCTGTTTGACAGGAGGAAGGGAAGTCCAGAGAGGGTAGCTATCTGACCAAGGCCACACAGCCTGTGCAGTGGGGAAAAAAATCCCATCTAGGTGGGTTCTTTCCAGGGTCTTTGGGGTTCACCTCTCAGCTGGATTGGGGCTGATGTAGATGCCTCCCCTCACCTGCAATGAAGACATGCTGGGGCTGGCTCACTTCTGCAAGGTGCACCCTGGGAGAAAGAACAGACTGAGGAAGGGCTTGAGACCCTCTAGAGGAGGATCTGAGCTGACCTTGAAGACCCTTAATCCAGCCCTGTGCTTCCAAGGGTACCTGCCGTGTGACCTTGGGCAGACTCGCAGCCCCTCTTGGGAAGGGTCCATCTCCCGTAAAAATGGAGGTCCCCATTCTGCAAACAGCACCCCTGGGAGCCAGGGTGGGGATCACGGGGTGGGGTGGGGGTGAGCCCCAGCTGGGGAAGGTTGCGGCCTCCTCTCTGGGGCCCAGCTGGCCCGCATCCATCCTGGCCCCCCACACCAGACCCTGTGCTTAATCTCCTTGGCGAGAGGCTGGAATAAACTGCCTTTCAAAGGGGGAACTTTATTTATACGCCGATGCCAGCCGAGCTCCCGCTCTTAGAAATTTCATCGTCTCCTTTGATTTAGGGTTTGCCACGAGCTGCCAATCGGCCCGCCCGCCTGCGGCAGGCCAAACTTGTTCCGGCTCACAGCAGCAGAAATGAATATTATTTAATTTCCCGCCAGCGGGTAGTGGGAGCCCTCCCCACCCCCTCCTGCTGGACGTATTTATTTAATCCCTTTTGGAAACAGTGTCTGGGGTGATAGGTCTCAAGGCCAGCTCTTGGGGACCCTGTTAATCCCCCTACCCTGGGGAGATGGGACCCAGAACCCACTGAAGATTCTCAGAAGACCCCCCCCAAACTGGAGATCCAGAAAAATCTACCACTAAGGGACCTCTGAGAGTTCAGTAGTAGTGCCTATGTAAGCACCCCAGGGCCAGCTTCCCTGAGTGGGGACCCCGGGAACATGGGCTGGAATGCTGGGAGGCTGGAGGGCTCAGTGGTGAGGTCTGGCTTCCATACATGGTAAGAAGGGCGTAGGAGAGCCAGAGTACCTGGAGATTTCCCAGAATCCTCAGCATCACCGCCCCCTCCCCCTAAACCAAGGCTAGGAAGCTGCTTTTTAAAGACCTGCTTCCCTGGGGATGGCCATCTGGCAGGAACAGGTCCTCCCCAGTACCTGCCGACTCTGCCACGGTCTCCAGGCCTCTCATGGGCTGTTTCCTCCAGGAAGCCCCCACATGCTCCCAGAAAAGAACCATAGCTTGCTTTCCCAACCCTCTCTCATGGGCCTGGGTGAGCCATGGCCCGCAGTAGGCTGGAACCCTCTAGAAGCAGGACAGATGCTCCATGCGACAGATGATGGTCCTTGCTCAGAAGCTGTTGGGGGCAGGGATGCCCAGGAGAATGGCGTCTAATGGGAAGTGCGTCATTTACGACACCAAGGTAGGCTCTCTGAATGTGACCACAGCCAAGTGTCCCTACAAGGGGCTAAATGGCCACTGGCCAGATGGGAAGATGGAGAGGTCGTGAAAGCTTCACACACACAAATGCCAGCTTACACGACACGTGGGCTTCAGTGTACCCATTCCATTCTGGGTTCTTAACTGAACGAGGGCATCGTAAATAAAAACACAGGAGGATCAAGACAATCAAGGCAAAGGTGACCTAAGAAGACAATTTGGAGGGGCTGGAGAGATGGCTCAGTGGTTAAGGAACTTGCCTGCAAAGCCTAACAACACTAATTCGATTCCCCAGTGCCCAAGTACAGCCAGATGCACAGAGTGGCGCATGCATCTGGAATTCGTTTGCAGTGACTAGAGGCCCTGGTGTGCCCATTGTCATTCAATTTCTCTCTGTGTGTCTCTCCTTGCAAATAAATAAATAAAGACACATTTAAAACAACTCATAAACATCTAAAACAAGACAGATCAGGGGAAGCAGAGTGTGGAGCTTGGAGTTTTCTTGTACAAAACCGAATTGTTTTATATATCGCTTAATATAAAAGAATTTTCCTATGTAGTAAGGATTCGAAATCTCCCAGACTGGAAGATTAGATACAAAAAGAGTTAAAAAATGAAAGAAGAGAGAGACACACAGAGAGACAAGGTGGCGATTTCAGAGCCTTGTGGCCGGACGGGACAGCGGCTGCTGATGGGGAGTTAATTGCTGTGTTAATAGGCGTCATGTTCCGGGGTGTTTCGTGTGTGTCCATTGAATGGGATTACATTTAGCTCCCAGTCAGGCAGAAGGCGAGCACTGAGTTAGCACGGAGATAAAAATACCCACTGGGTACCACTGCCTGGCAATGTGGCCTTCCTGCCCGCTGCCGTGCAAGAAAGCATCTTGGGCAGAGGTATAGGAGGATCGCCGTGAGTTCGAGGCCAGCCTGAGAGTACATAGCCTGGGCTAGAGAGAGACCCTACCCCAAACCCCTCCACCCCAGGGGAAAAAAAGAAGAAAAAAGAAAGTGTCTTGGTGAAAATGGGGAAGAGAAAGCCAGCCAGGACTGCAGAAGGCAGAGAGAGGGCCCACCACCCAGCCCCTGACCCTGCAGGAAAGAAGAATTCAAGGGAAGCTACACTCAGAGTATAGTCAGTGAGCTTTGAAAGCAGACCAGAGACTCAAATCCCAGCAGTCAGTGACTTGCTGTGTGACCTTGGGCAAGTGCTTGGCCTCTCTGAATCCCATGTTTTTTTTCAGGGATCAGGCTAGATCCCTAGATAGAGGGGCTGTGAGAGGTCATGGGGTCAGAAATTGCATGAAAAGTACAAGCTACTTTGTAACACATGGGGATAGTGGTGGTCCCCAGGGGTTGAGGTCATTCGGGCTTCCTTTGTGACAGATCTGGGCTTTGCTAGGTTGCTAGATTGGGGTGAGACCCTCCCTAGGTGAATTCCTTGCACGTGGTGTGTTCTGGGAACAGCACTGCTCTTTGTGAGCACACAGGAGGGAAGCTGTGCTCTCCCAGGGACCGGATGCACAGGGGAGGGTGACCCATCATGAGAGTGGCTGGCCTCCGATGTCCCCTCCAGCACAAGACTTTGACTTGGTCCTTTGCGGCTCTGAGCTGCTGTATCAGTAGCTTCTTCACGGGTGACCCAGGACTGCTGAGCGCCATCATGGGAGGCCACCATGGCTGCAGAGCTAGGGGAAGGCTGGGTTCCCCACCCCCATGAGACCCTGCTCTGCCCAGCCTTCCCGGAGCTCAAGGCTCCCCTCCACACATGTGTCAAAAGATAGCTCAAAAGCCAAGCTGGGTGGGTGGTGAGCGCCTTTAGTCCCAGCCCTCTGGAGGCAGAGGTGTGAGTTCAAGACCACCCTGAGACTATATAGTGAATTCAGGTCAGCCTACCTCCATAACCAAACAACCAAACAAAAAGCGTGGGGCGAGAATGACGGGATGAACAAGGGACCCACAGCCACAGCCATTCAATCAACACAGGATAAGCCAGTGAGACAGAAACCAATGATTTTCGACACAAAGACCCTTAAACTCACAACATTAAAGCAGCCTTAATACTCACCCACCACGACTCAGGGAACTGAGCGGAAGAGGGGGCGGAAAGATTGTGAGAGCCGTGGTGGGGGAGACTATCCAGAGGCATGGCACCCCTCAGTAAAAACATACTAGGGCCAGGAGAACCTGGCTGCATCCTAGGCTATCCATGGCCACCCATCATAAGGACTGATCCAGACACCCATGGAGGAGGATATCCAGCTGATTGGGGATGGGGAGGGGGGCATTGGGGAATTGGGGATAACTCATTGTTTGCCCACTAAATAATGTAACTCATTATGGGCAATAAAAAAAAGCGTGGGGCTGGAGAGATGGCTCAGTGGTTAAGGCACTTGCTTGCAAACCTGAAAGCCCAGGTTTGAATCCCCAGTACCTACATAAAGCCAGATGCACAAAGTGGATCGTTTGCAGTGGCCTGGCACACTCACATTCTCTGTCTCTCTCTGTCTATCTCTCTCTCCTCTCTCTCTCTCTCCTCTCTCTCTCCCTGCTTGAAAATAATAACAACTGAAAACAAGATAGCTTGATATGCAAGCGAGCTTTCTTGGGTGGAGGGAGAGGGGGGACAAGACCTGCACCGTGGGGATGGGCAGGCAGGGTGACCCATACCTGTCATTCCAGGATTCCGGAAGCTGTGACAGGAGCTCCAGCCACTTAGGAAGACTTCAGCAGAAAGGGAAGAAGAGAAGGAGGAGGAGGAGGAGGAGTGGATGTACAAGGACACCGCCACTTTGGGTGACAGCTCCGTTCTCCATAGCACAGCCCTCTGGGTGACCTGAGCTGCTGGGTGGGGGGGATGTTTCCTAAACTCCACACTACTCTGCTTTGTTTTTCTTTTCTTTTTCCTTTAAAGACTCAGAATCCAAGCAAACCAGCTCAACGTGCATCATTTGGTAATTATCTCCTGTGTTCATCCTGGCGGCCCTGCCTGCATATAGATACTGGAATTTGCATAAAACAATCTCTCTCTCTGAGTCCCTGGCTTCCAGGGAGAAGATGCCCAGGTGAGCTTGGGATTGGGGGAGGTGTCACTTTGGGTCTACCTGTCCCCTCCGTCTTCAACATCGGGGAGGGGGGTAAATCCAGGCAGCAGGAGTGGGGGAGGGTGCAGGACCCTCCCCACCCACGTGCAGGGTGAGACCGGGAAGGATGGGAAGGATGGGACCGCCAGGGCCCAGTGACAGGAAAGATACCCACGGCAGCCTGGAACCTTCTTATTAGTATTCAGCCGGCGTCTCACTCAGAAAGGATTAATGGGCTCTGATGCTTAATATCCTGGAGAACAATTAATTTGCCCACAGTTTTGTCATGGTTGAAAGTCAAACGCTGGAACAGATCGATGTTCGCACGGCGAGCCAGCCCCGAAACCCGGGCAGGAGCGGAATTTTAATTTCCCCATCCTGGGCCCCCCTCCCCCCCATTCCCAGCACACCCTCGCTCTAATAGTTCTAAAAGCCACTTTATCCCTGTACAGCGCTTGTCGTCTTCGTGACCAAAGTCCACCGGGAGTCTTCGAAGGCCAAGTCCGCCCAGCTCCCATTACGGGATTAGATTAGAGTGCCATCCCCGTCCCCTCCCCCTGCACCCAGAGTGACACTCCTGCCTGCAGGGCCCTGGATAGTGTCACCAGCACACTTGATCTGAGGTGCCATCGAGGCACGAGGCACATTTGTTTATCTGCACCCGGCTCATTGATTGCAAAGCCTGGCCTTGGTTTGGGAATTTAGGGGACAGGTAGGTTCAGGGGACAGGCACCAAGGTTTTTTTTTTCAAAGCCAGGCTGATGGAGAAAGCCAGCCAACAGGTAGATATTGGAGGCCACAGGTTGAGGCTTCTTGGGGAGAGGGGGATACCAGCCGGAAGATGGCTTAGAGACCATCGTTGTTGACCTCACGTACTGTCTGGCAGGGGACACTGAGTTCCAGACAGGCTGAGGTCTGAGTTCATGGAGTTGTTGAGGTCTATCTCCTAGCACCAGGTGAGCATGGAGGTACCCTCAGCTGCCACTTCTACCAGGTCACTCAGGCTGGAGCTAGAGGGCCAGCAGCCTTGTCTCACCTGGAGCTTGTGGGACGCTTGGGGACTCGGGTCAGGTCCTGGGCTTATATAGGCCCCTGCAGACACGGGGGGGGGGGAGCTGTAACTGATGCCTGAGCTTGTCATTACCTTGAGATTCTTATAAACAATGTTTGGGGGTACAGGGATGGAAGCCGGGGCCTCACACAGGACAGGCAAGTACTCTACCATGATAACAACCACAGGTTTTGCAGTTTTTGATTTTGAGACAGGGTCTCACTAATAAGTTGACCAGGAAAGCTTTGAACTTGCTATTCTCCTGTGTCTGCCTCTTGAGCAGCTGGGGTTATAGACCTGAACCTGTCATAGACTGGACCTGGCCAAAATGTCAGGTTCTGTTCCAGTACTTTCTACCTGAACCTGTCCCCCACGCCTGAGTGCCAGGGTCCCCAGGGAACCCACCAAAGCTGATTAGCTCATTCACTTGTAACAAGGCAAAATCCACTGTCGGGTGGATAACCAGAGGCCCATGGAGACAGAGCCTGGATCCAAGGAGTACCTTCAGATGCTGGGATCTCCAGTGCAGAGAGCGAGAGCGGATGAGTGTCTGTCCCTGGAAGGAGGTCTCCAGTGAGTCCTGTCTCACAGATGGTGAGAAGGGCTTAGGGAGGGCAAGTCCCTCCTGTAAGGCTACAGAGAAGTCAAGGGTGACTTCCCAGGCTTGCCAGGTTCCCGGCTCCTTGGACCTGAAATAAAGATTGTGGGAGCTAATCCAGTCACTCAGATAAAGACACGGAAGCCCAGAGAGGAGAGGAGCCTATCCCAAACACACAGCCATCATCTGGACCTGCCCCCAGGGTGAACCCCACAGATTAAAGGGATCTCCCCAAACTGGGAGGATCACCCCCAGTAGGTTCCTGCATCTCAAAGCTGACCTCAGACTGAACCCACTGCCTCTTGGGTCAGCCAAGGAGGCCTGTGTGTCCAGGGCCACAGTTTCACAGACACAGAACATCTGGCCATTGGCTTCTGGCCACAGGGAGGGAGAGAGGACCCTGACAATTGCCTCAGTCTGGTCTCTCCAGGCTACACCCCAGAATCTGTCCCCAAACTCTGCTCTTACTCTTGAGAGAACACAGGGATGGGTGATCTCCCAGGATCCTCTCTGAGAGCACTGAGACCCTGACCACAGAACCCAGCATCCAATGTACTCAGCTATGGCCATTGCCATTTACCCTTCCTGGCCAGAAATCTGTCTTCCATGACTCCTGTCACACATCTTCCAGACCCCTGAGCTCAGTAGAGTCCAAGGTCAGAGCCAAGCTCTCCACTGGAGATCAAGCCACCAACAGAGAGACATTGTTGTGGGGGGGGGGAGTAAAAACACCAAGGTCAAGCTCAAGGGTCCAGAGTTCAAATCCTAGCTCCACCACTTGCCATGTTGTCCCTAAGACTCAACTTGCCTTGTCTGTGAAATGGTGACAGTGACAGGATGGTAACTGGGAACTCTGGTGCTCAAACAAGAGTCCCTGTTAGAGTCAGGGCTCTAAGTTCTAGAGCTAGAATTTATCACGACTGGTGTGTTACTTTGGAGCCAGGCCCCGCTCTGACTGCTGGGAGATGAGGGCTCTCTGAGTGGGTTTTCACCCTCCAGGGAGCCTCCGATTCTTGGGAGAATGCTGGGGCAGAGGCCGGTGTGCACGGCTGCAGCATGGCCTTCCCTGGCAGGCAGGATGGGAGTGGCAGGGGCAGCTGTACCCACTTTGGTATTAGAGCAGTGAAGAGCCTCCTCCCACCACGGCCACATGGACCCTGGCTTGGGGACAAGGAAGGACATGGCAGGGGACATTATAGCTGGCTCTGGGGAAGTGTGGGGAGGTCAGGTTGTCCGGGACGAACACTGGGCATGAGAGGAAAGATTTTGATCTAGTTTTGCCCCCTGCTTACTGCATGGTCTCCTACTCTGTCCCAGACTCAGTTTCCCCAGCTGTGAACATCACAGTGGGAGATGTGGGGAACACCCCAGCCAAGGGTCAGGGCTGAGGAAACAGAAGGTGCCAGGGCTTATTACATCCAATCATGGAGTCCCACCTCTGTACCCAGGCCGGCGAGGACACTGTCTACCTGCTATGACTCGTGTGGAGATGCAGCGGGCTTTGAGGAGAGCGCTGGAAGAGAATTAATTTGTGTTGTTTGAAGCCACTATATTGGGGTCAGTTGTTCCAGAAGGCGTAAGAAACCATGCCAAGGGTACAAACTAGTAGTTCTCAGGAGTGAGGACCCTGGGCTTCAGGGAACAGCTCCTGGAACCCACTTAGCTTGATGGGGTGGTGTTGGGAACTGGACCCCCCCTGGCACCAGAATCTCACATTCATCATTACAAGCTACATGGACACCCCCACCCACCCACCTGTCACTTGGTATGGCTGCCTCATATGGCCTGCCCTCCTGTTGGGTCTGGTCACCTTCACGACACCACGATCAAACACTCAGAGCGCCCAACGTGGGCCAGGTCAGGAGTGCGTCACACAGATAATGAACAGGAGGATGAGATAAATCAGGGGGTGGGGACTGGAGTGTAGGATGGACAGATAAATGAATGGGTGGGTAAGTGGATGGACAGATGGGCAGATAGAGAGATGGATGGATGGATGGATGGATGGGCAGGTGGATGGATAGGAAGTTGAGTATAAGAAAGTGGGGATGTGGCTATGTTGGTGGATGAATGAGTATATAGATGGTGGATGGATGGATGGGCTGTTGAGTGGGTGACAGAAGAAAGATTGGATGGGGTGCTGGAAAGATGGCTCAACAATTAAGGTGTTTGCCAGCAAAGCAGAAGGACCCGAGCTTGATTCCCCAGTACCCACATAAAGCCAGATGCACAAGGTGGCACATGTGTCTGGAGTTAGTTTGCAGTGGCTGGAGGCCCTGGAGTACCCATTCTCTCTCTCTCTCTCTCTCTCTCTCTCTCTCTCTCTCTCTCTCTCTCTCTCTCTCTCTCTCTCCCTCCCTCCCTCCCTCCCTCCCTCCCTCCCTCCTTCCCTCTCTCTGTCTCTCTCTTCCTCCCTCCCCCTCTCTCTCTTTCCTTCTCTCTCTCAAATAAATAAATTTTTTTTAAAAAGAAAAAAGAAAGATTGGCTGGGGAACCATTAGGACAATGGGCAAATAAAGGGTGAATTAAAAAAAAAATAAACGAATGAATGAGTGAATCAGAGGTACCAAGAAAGCAACAAGGTGAAAAAGAATTCATGCATCAACAAGTCACCCACAACTCCAGGCCTGGCTCTTCTCCACCCATAGATGGGTGAGGAGAGAAGCCTGGTTCTGGCCCCCTCTGTCACCCATCCCCACCCACCCAACAGACCAGGAACCCCTGCTCTTTGTGTCCATGGCCCAGGACACTAACAGCAATGCCATGGTCACTGAGCTGCGAGCTCTCTGGGGGCTCAGATGACAAACCCAAGTGGTCTGGTCCAGGATCTGGTGTGGAGAAAGCCCAAGAGGATCTGGACGGTGGTGTCCAGGATGGCTGCTCACCTCGCCATGGCTTAGATCCAGTCAATCGCCATCTGTCCATCTGTCCATCCGTCTATCTGTCCTGAGTATATCATCCATCCCTTTCCATTAGATATAGATATAGA